>JABXWE010017753.1:0-15793 GCA_014611495.1 Limonius californicus
TCTGAAGAGCAGCTTGTATGCTGTTAAAGGTAGTTTTGTCAAAAGCTCCTTCAATGTCGATGAAAACACCCAGGGTGGACCTCTGACTGTCCAACGATCTCTCGATCCGTCTAGCTACAGCGTGTAGTGCGGAGTCGGTAGATCTGCCTGGGATGAACGCATGTTGATTTTCGTGCAGTGGGTGCTCTACCAGTGCCGAATCTTTGATTGCCCTATCACAAAGTCTTTCCAGTGCCTTCAGTAGGAAGGATGTAAGGCTGATAGGTCGATATGATTTAGGTAAGGTGTAGTCGTTACGCCCTGGTTTGGGTATAAATACGACCTTAACTTCTCTCCAGCTTTTTGGCACGTATCTAAAAGTGATGCATGCTCGAAAAATGTTCACCAGGTGGTGGAGTATGATATCCAGCCCCCATTGTATGAGTGCTGGCAATACTCCGTCTAATCCTGGTGATTTGAATGGTAGAAATGATTTGACTGCCCAGGTTACTCTGGCCTCATCCACTATCTGAGCTGCTAGTTCCCAAACCTTCTCTGTTGGAGTTGGGCTGGTATGCTCAGGCCACATAGGGTGTGGAGAAGCTTCGCAGCCTGGGAAGTGAGTTTTTAATAACACCTCTGTGGCCTCGGTGAGGTTGGTTGTCAATGAACCATCTTCACGCTTTAGGCAGCCGAGTTGTTGGAATGGATTCTTTGATATAATTTTCTTTAGCTGAGCTGCCGTTGTTGTGGATTCGATTCCACTACAAAATTTTCTCCATGAAGTTCTTTGTCTTTTGCGTATTTCTCTCTTGTACAGCCTCTGGTGAGCCTTATAGGCTTCCCAGTCGTCTGCACTTCGAGAGTTTTTTGCTCTATTGAATAGTTTGCCTAGCACTGATTTCATCCGGTTGAGTTCTGAGCACCACCACGGCGTTGCTCGACTATCGCCAGTTGTTTTCAGTGGACATGCTTGTTCGTAAGATGAGATGAGGGAGTTCCGTAGCGCATCTACGTTGCGTTCAAGTTCTTCAACCTCTCTAATTCTGTACGGGGTCTGAGGAGCATCCAGTCTGTTAGTCAGGAGTTCTTTATAGATCAACCTGTCTGTCAGCCTGGGATTTCGGTATTGCGTCCTTTCGACTTCGTTAAATTGTAAATTATATATTAACCACCTATGATCTGACGCGGAGGCTGTTTGCGACACATGCCAGTCGGTGATTATTTTTATATATTTAGGGTCGCTAAAGTAATATCTACCACAGTTTGAGATCGGGGGGTGACAAAAGTAGGCTCACTCCCGTTGTTTATTATTTGTAATGTTGTACCTGATAAGTACTGAAGTAGTGACTTACCTCTATTGTTGGTGTCCCTGCTCCCCCATGCAAGATGGTGAGCATTTGCATCACAGCCAATAATTTTATTTTATAATTTGAATATTCGTAATAACATGTCGAATTCGTTTTTAAGCAATCGTCGATTTCATTACTTTTACCCGTGCGGTTTTCGTATATTGGATCTATATTTATTATTCCTACCTTTCCTTTCCGGCAGGTATATGGCATATGATTTTGTCGTTTGCGGATTTTGGGGCTACAGTTAAATTTATGTTGTATACCAGAAAATTACGCAAAAATTTCATCTTATGAAAACCCTAACAGGTTATCGGTGTATGATCGACTGTATTCTAAAACTAAACTTATTCTAACAGAGCGCAGGAGAAATAACAGAGTAAGTAATGTAAAATTTATTATTTCACTCTTGCGTGCTACTATCTATTAGAAGAATATCTTCTTTGCCATATTATTTCAATTAGATAATTCTTAATCTATTGTCTTTTGCTTACATTGCCATTAGCATTTGAAGAAAGGAAACCAAAATGTGGGTGGCTTTCATATTCAATTTCAAACGTTAATAATTTACATTTGTTTTGAAAGAAAAAAACCAATTCGGCCACTCCGCCATTTAACATTCAATTTTTAACGATTTGGTATCTTCCTGGACAATCAGGTTTGAATACATTAACAATTCTGAGACTCTGTATCCGGTTGCAGGTCATTTAGTTTCGATAAATTCAATTTAATCACCCTACTCTGACTTATGTAAGTATCGTATTTCAAATTTCGTTTTTCTGAAAACGCCCTTGTTCAACTGCTGTTTACATTTTAGCAGACGTTAATATTTCATTAGTCATTCCTTTGTCTATATTTAACAATAATTATAAAACCTGAAACAAGTTTCCTACAAAGTATTTTGTAAGAATTCTGTCTGTTAAAGAAATAAACAAGTTAGGTATCTTTACCACTAATCAAATTCAAAATTAAAATACTTGAGTGTGGCTGAGGAACGTCATTGACTTAACGCTTTAACAGCTGTAGAAATGTTGTAGGACTCCATGCAGTATTATTGCAATCGTATGTAATGTATGCCAGTGTAATGTAATACTGCCGCTGTGACTGTCGTTATTTACTACCCTGTTGTCTGGAACCATCCAACTTCTTGTCAGATGCCTCTTTAGAAATGTACACCTTTGGGTATTTTTATTACAATTTATTTCAATATTTATCATACAGTTTTTTTTTATTTATCTAATTGCTTGATTTGTTAAACAGCTAGTTGCGTATAAGATTACTGTTTAACAAATTCTCTCACATATTTCCATGTACTTAAAATATAAATGCGCTCAAAAGGCAAAACTTTACTAAATAAGTTTAAATACTAGACTAGTTGTTTTGTTGATCACCAATTGTGGACAGAGAGAGAGAGAGCAATTTGAAAAGTAAGAAAATATGAAATTTATAACAAATAATGGTGTCAATGTCTAGCGTTCCTCATACTTTTAACTAATATTTCCTATTAACAATAGGTTTGGCAATTTAATTCCTGGATTGACGCAAGACTAAAAAACAGGAAACAGTATTTAAGTAACAGGAAACATTTGATATTCATAGTAACCTGACAGTCTAAAAATTTTTGAAAACGGTCCAACGCACTATTTACTGTTTCAAGGCATAAATTCCTTATTTATCATATCCTGTTCATCGATTACGAAATATTTTGGGTGTTGGGGATGATTTTCAAATTTACGTACTGAAATACATATGCCTGACCCCAGTGATAAGTCTGAACGAAATCTGTACACAATGCAACTCTTTTCTGCTTTTGTTCATTCGTAAGACGAACATTGCGCAGATCTTCTTCTATCCCATATCTTCATACAGAATTTGTCGAATCGTCTCCTTATTCATGTTCAATTCATCTGTCATTATTTGAATGGTCATTCAGTGATCTTTAGCTGTATGAACGATTGCGACTGAATCTATAGATAGATAGATCAACGGACGTTCGGTTCTAACAACATCTTGCACATCTTCACATTCATCGTTCAAACGTTCAAACTATTAAGATACTCTAGTACGAATCAAGGTGTTATCACTCTGCACAATATTCAACATTTTATAAGTTACTCTGTTGAAGTTTTTACTGATTTAAATAAAATTAAATATTTATTCGATGCTCCATGCCGACTGACAGAAACACGATGCACGCGCTAGCGTCCTGAGCGGAAGCTAACTGCTGATCGATCTTAGCTTAATTACTAGCTTACACCTCGACGAGATACAGCATTGGTGCAACAAGTGGTGCATCCAAATAAATGAAAGCAAATCAGTGCACGTAACATACACATTGCGAAGGGGCATATGCCCTCCGGTAACGCTTAATAACAAACAAATACCTCAATCCGACAGTGCAAAGTATCTCGGTATCCACCTACACAAGAAACTGACCTGGAAAACCCACATATGGGCAAAGCGTAAGCAATTGGCCCTGAAACTTAACAAAATTATCATAAAACCAATATGGACCTACGGAATCCAACTATGGGGTACAGTCACTACATCCAACATAAAGCGACGCTTATAATCTAAGACACTCAGAGATATAACAAACGCACCATGGTACGTCCCCAATGCAACAATAACACACGACCTCGCAATACCTACCATCAACGAGGAAAACCAAAGTTTAGTGCGAGTTATAGTGACAGATTTATAAAAATCTTGTCTGCAACCCACCACACACAATTTCCCAATTCGGCTTGCAACCGTGGAACCTTAATGCTAAAAACCTTCTCTGGAATTTCGGTCGTTCGGATTCGACGTTAAACTGTAGGTCCCCCGTGTTTCTACCTTAGCGCTGAGGAGAAACACGTGGCAGAGAAGAGGCCGATGCCCAGCAGTGGGACGGAAAGGCTGTTGATGATGATGATAGTGACAGAATCAGTGTTCATCCTAACATTCTAGTGGAGCGCATGATAGAAGACCCCAATGATGTGCAACCGCGATTAAAAAGGTTTAAACCGCTCGACTTATCAGACAGATTTGAATATTAGTGATAATATTCAAATTGCATATTACTTAGTGTACATAAAATTAGTATTAAGATTAATATAGGAGTGATATCAATGGATACACATCCTCCATGCTTGCAACCTATTATGTAAGTCAAAACAACTATTGATTGTCGCTTTGTGACAGATTGTAGTGTATAATAAACAAAAAAAATTACTAGCTTAATCTCTACTGATAAAACTGTAAAATTTTGTAGGTACTATACCTTTTAACGCGTAGTGGCTATTAAATAACGTTATGGCAATTCGGTTAACAATTTTTGAATTGGCAAAGAAACAGTAGCTCCTTGTAATTCCAAGTAGTCCCGCCCTGTCTGTTCGAATTTGGAAATTTTTGTGTAATTTTTTACTAAGGAACGCTTATAACTTCAAGAGCTTGATACGTTTTTATTTAACCTCTGCACGTTGGATTTGTTTTAAACTGGCTACACCACTTACGTGATATACAGGATGGACCAAGAAACGAATATTTTTGTAGTAACACCTTTGTTTAGTAATTAACTGATTTCATTACGTTTAATCTTAAATTGCAGCTAGATTAACGGACTTACATACACGATGTGTAATCCAAATTTATACTCGAATTTGAAAATGGTAGACGTTAGTGACACAGGGAGCTTTTAAGAATACGTTTATAATTAAGGTGTTCTGCAGTTTTCGTGAACAGATATTTTTGAAAACCAATGCCTAAATTTAATATTTTCATTATAACCTATATAACTAATAATTAATTTCCCTATATTCTTAGTTTGGTGAAGTAAAAATAAATTTGCACCTACTAGAAATATTACTTAATGCGTTTAATGCAAATGATAAACAAACAACACCAACCATGAATAAATTTAAAAGTTACCTCATTATAATCATCCTGCTCTTTATAACGTCAGCACTGCTTCAACATTTTTCTGTTTTAAACCGGATACGCCTGTATATGAATTTCCTAACGCTGTATATCAATAATGAATGTATTCATACAAATTGATTAGCGGTTTATATATAAATTTAAATTAGGTATTTAATACAACAAGTATCGTTTATACTAATGGGTTTCTTTTCATTTTATTTTCCTCTATTTGCTCTTTGTATAAGTTCGCGGAAAAGGATTTGGGTAGGTACCATCAACAGGAAAATGATGCAAACATGAAACATAACCGACAAGGATTCCTTCATTTCCGTTCCAGACACACCAGCATTTGCAAGTGCTATTTCCATATTCTTATCTTGTGCTAATACTTCATGTGGAAAAATGTTATTAGTGACACTCCCACTGTGCTGTATTAATACGTGTATCCGTAAAGATTAAAGTAAAGAGCTGTTTTAAAAAAGGTATGCTATTTGCTTTATTTCACCGCAGGAAATACAATAGAATCATAACCATAGATTGTTTCCTGTGTGGTTGTGCTGTGGGTCAGCAGAGCGACACAAAATGCATTTAACTTCCCATTTAAATAACCGGAACAATGTGTAATTATTAGTTATGATACGAACGCAATAACCAAAATTCAAACACAATATTACGTTATTGGTATTAATATCCGTCGATAAAAGGAAAAGTTAGTTGACGGCCGTGTGTGATTAAAGTGAATGCAATAAAAATGCATTTAAAAATAACATGGTTTTGCCGTTGCTTTATTTTTACAGACGCGACTGAATTAGTGGCATGATTGGCGATAATTTTAATCACAGCGGTGCTTACAAGAGCTATGAAAGCAACCTTGTTCAGCTTGTAATGTTATATTTACATCGCTATTCATTATAATTACTCATATTAAAAATTTATATCTGTATAAATCGAGGTATAAATATAGGATTCAAAACAGCCTCCGTAGATGCCAGAGTGGGAATTTGATATCGAGCCAGCTTGTTTCTTTCAAGCGATATATAAATAATAAGACTGGTCTGTCTAGGTTTAACTTTTTATTTCAGTACATCACTATTGGGCTAGCATAAAAAAATTGTAGCCGACAAATCCACTGGTTTCTTATAGCGCATAACAAGTTCCAGCTCCTGTTTCAGTAAAAATTCGTAGGATTTAAATTTATGTGTTTATGCTCTCTCGTATGTTTAACTAAAAACAATACGTTAATAGCTAAATATTATTCATTGTTCGTTTAGGTATCTACTGTTAATATCAAAGCGCGAGAAAAAAAATGTTTTAATATGCATTGCAGTGGGCTTACAAATTACTCAACGGTTTTCGGTCTTCCAAATATTACTATTTAATTTGAATCTCATTTAGTATCAATAGAGGCGTACCAAGGCACATTACAAGTAGCAATAGTCATGATGAATATTCCATATTAAAATTATAAATAACATTTCAATTCAACGCAAACAAATGACTAAGAACATTACACTTATTTTCTCGGTCACATGGTGGGATTTAGCAGAAATACCTATATAGGGATTCTCACGTTTGCTGAACTATAGGTAAATGGAACAGAAAATTATATTTTTTAGATTGCACGTCCCAGGTACTTTGGCTATACAGGGTGATTTAAAAGGTATGGTTCAAACGTCAAGGTGTAATTGGTGATGTTAACAATGTAAAAAATACCAATAAACTCATGTCCGATTCACATCTGTTATCTAGTTATAACAACATTTTTATTTTTATTAAACAACATATACAATTACAAGAAAAAATAATCACAAATGTTCAAAATGTCGACCCTGTACTTGTATAAAAAGTTGACAACGCCGACTCAGGGAATCTCGAACGTTCCTCTACTGTTGAGGATCTGTTCGAATATGCGCAATAGCTTCATTTATTCAATTAACTAAGTCATCCCTGTTTTGAATTTCCGTTGCATAAACTTTTTCTTTTAATGCGCTCCATAAGTAAAAGTCTGATGGAAAAATATCAGGCGATCAAGCCGGCCATGCTGCTGGACCTCCTTTTTTAATCCACCGTTGTGTTTGTGGGAAGTTATGATTTAGCCAATCTCTAACCTGCCGTGAATTGCGCAACGATGCCCCATCATTCTGGTACCACATTGACCTTACGCACATCAAGAGACACATCTTCTAATAGTTCTGGCATGGTATTTTCTAAGAAGTTGAAATACATGGCACCATTAAACCGATGTAGTAATACATAAGGTCCGATAACATGATCGCCTATAATACCGACCCAAACGTTAACACTGAAGCGTTGTTGAAAAGCAGTTGTGAATGTCGAATGAGGGTTTTTGAAATCCCTGTGATGCATATTATGCCAGTTGCTGATACCATTCCGTATGAACTGCGATAGATCCGTCCAAAGAATTTGATTTAAGAATTCTGGACTGTTTAGCATCTACCAACCATTACCAAAACTGTAGGCTCGTCAAATTATCACCGTCATGTAGATTTTGTACATGGTAGGGATATAAGCTGTTTCTGTTTAATGTACGCCAAACTGTCGAATGGGTAATATTTAATTGCCTATAAATTCTTCTAGTACTCGTCGATGGGTTTTGCTGGACTGCGTCAATAATGTCAGTATTTATTATTGTCTACGTTATTTCTTCCAACATGATGAGGTGGTCTAACCATGCCTGTTTCACACAAATTTCGGTGCAACTGTTCAAATGTTTGACGTTCAGGCCGGTGAGGATACCTTCTCCGATATTCTACCACAGCTGCACGAGCATTCCCGCTGCAGTAGCCATATACAAAATGCATTTTTGCATATTCACGTACAGAAAAAGGCTCCATCATTACCATACTTGGAAAACAACAATAGTTCAAGATTGAAAAATCTTCTGTCATAACAAATTAGCATTTATTTGAGTTATTTCCTATTATGATTTGATTTAACAGAACAGTGTTAAAAACAAACATTTTCTGCTTCGTGTAGCATCCCACATCACACCGTTAAGTGGATCACATATTTTGAATCCCCCTGTATATGTCAACTGTGCATTGTTGTTAATAAATTAATGTCGTTGGGTTACATGAATATAAATATAAAGAACACTAATAAAAATATAACATAAATATAAATTTTTGCACTAGTTCTAGCTTATATTTAATCACTAAAGTCTATATTTTAAATTTCCGTCTACACTGTACTTATTATTAAAACGATCTCTTGGAGAGCATTATTAATTCCTTACATTTTAGGTTAGTTATAGAGGGAAATTATATTTTCCTGTTTAATAGAGAAAGATTTAAAGAATATATAATTTCTCATGCATTTTCTCTACATTTGAAACTATTTTTATATCAAAAAAACTGCTGAATTAGTGTACCTTTAATGGAAATGCTGCAACCTAAACTGCATTGTTTAAGATTTAAGGTATGCTCTTTAGTGAAATATGTCATTGTCTATCAATTACTTTCAATGTTAAATTATACGTAGCATGAATGTTAATAACAATTACCTTTGTAGTATTACCATACAGTGCTTTCGTAAAGTAGTGGATAAATTCGATAAAACATTTTAGAAGGGTTTTCACAGAAAATCCTCGGACACGTCAACCTTACTTTTTATGTGTGCATCTTTCCTGATAATGGTCATTTTTCGATCGCCTTTTGTTTTCGCACTATGACGTCATCGACAATTTTTTTAAATGGCACCCCATACTTTTGTTCAGGAATTTGAATACAGCACATTTTTCTGCGTACGACATTCTCAAAAACGTAAAAAATCCCTAATACGACTTCTTCAATTTTGCTGTTTATTTTAAATCGTAGTAGGCTAGCATTTCACCGTGAAGGAAAAGTAACATACCCTTAAATTACAGTTTAGTGAGAGGTATAATCAGAAAAAAGAAATTTTTTGAATCGATAATATATAAACAAAATACCCGGTTGGTGCAGTCTACAGTGAGACACACTGTATATATATACTTATGTATATATATATATATATATATATATATATATATATATATAATATAGATAAATTAGCCTATTGTTGTACGAAACCTGTCAAATGAGTTTTCCGGTATAAAGTCACTAGGTCAAGAAAGCAAAAATTATATAATGCGATGCACTATTTTTAAGTACTTTTCAATGGTATGAAATTACAAAATTACGAGATGTACATATAAGTTTTGATTTTAATATACTACCTATAGTTTTTTTAATATTTCTTCAATATTTAGAAATTCCCACAAAACACAGAATTCACGCATATAGCAACTACTACATCTTAGTAAGTTTTGAGGCATGGGGTATTCTTATCAAAAATTAACCTGGGACTGATATCTTTAGGCCTTGTTTTTCGATTTTTATCAATTATAATTGAGGTTGGAAGGCCCGTATTTCTAGTTTCTAGTATTGCATGGCGTACTTGGTTATGTTTGAAACTTTAACTATAAATTGTTTGGGTCATAATTGACCTAACAATAACAACTGTGTAATCGTCGTTGAGAAACTAGATATTTTGAAAATAAATAATATGCTATGTGGAACATACTGACGCATACTCAAGGAATTTTCTAGTTTCAAGTATTGCATGGCGTACTTGGTTATGTCTCAAGTTTTAACTGTAAATTGTTTGGGTCATACCTGACCTAACGATAACAACTGTGTAATCGTCGTTGAGAAACTAGTTATTCTTAAAATAAGTAATATGCTAGGTGGAACATCCTGACGCATACTCAGAGAAGGGTTAGTGACGATACTGATGTAGAAATAGAAAATACGCATTCTAATCGTGTAATTGAATAGAAACTGGAGATAAGGAGGACATGAGCAAATAATCTTCTAATGTGGTTGGTAAAATGCACTTTAGATGTTTAAACTGTAAAAAACATTTTTTTAATAAGGGAAAGGGCTTGAAATGAGGATAGCCAGTTTCCATATTACAGGTTGATTTCATATTTTAAGATTTCGAAGTAATTTTTTCATGTAGGCTATTCAGTTGGTACACACTTTCTTTATTTTTGATACCTACATTACTTTAAAGTTACTAATTCTTATTGCTAAAACCATCCATTAAGATTTTATTGTTTTCTATTATTGTGTACAATTACCTGTCTATATTAGGGTAGCGTTAATAATCATACTGTATTAGAATCCAGGTCTAATCGCCTAATCCTTTTTTTGTCGGTGTTATCATTTATTTTTTTAAGTTAGAATGCAAATCTGTAATGGCAAAGAAGAAAAGCCTTTGGTATTCAGTTAGATAGATCAAATCGCGAAAGGGTGTTATATATAGTTATATATAGTTTTTGAACAAGCGGAAATAAGAATTTCTGCTTGGTCCGGATTTCAAAAATTTTTAAATCTTTATTAGTTGTTGTTATATAAGGTGTTCCTTAAATAACGTATTGAGAAAAAAATCAACAGGCTTAATCAGCAAAATAACGAAATTTTATTCAAACTTAAACATTAATGGTTAATTTTACATCTTTTGACAACATGAAAACTAATCTAGAAAACTGATAGCGGACCATGGTGTTCAAGGCCACGCAATTAGGCTAAGACTTGTCTCATCTGCCTTTGAACGATGTTCCGGTTCGCTTCCCAAACTTTTATAACAATTCGTGCCGGCAATTGTTGTTCATTTTGGGCCTCTCAAGCGTTTTTATAAATCTTTCGACACAATAATGACCAAAATTCTTCTATTGGCCGAGCTTGAGGGACATTTGGGGGATTATCTTCTCCCGGTACGTAACTGACGTTATTCTGCTCCCACTGGCATAATGGCACGAAGCGACATCAGGCCAAAATGTTAGATCGTTGTTCTGATGATGGATATTAATAAAATTAAGCATTTATGTGAACATCTTTGGGTATAATGGGTATTTAAATCCCAGCGTCAGAAATCGCGTACCAAACTAAAACTTTGTCAGCAAATTTCGCTTTTGCTTTGAATTTTAATTCGTTTGGGCAGTTTTTCTTTTTAATATCAGAGATGTAAAATCTATCGTTACCTTTTATTTCAGAATGTGACAGCATGAAATATTTCTCATCATCCATTATAATCACACGGTTCCTCCCTTCGTCTCAAAGCTCTACAACATCTAGGGTCCTTCTTTTGCGATAATGTACGTCATTTCTGGACAAAATTCTCTGGACGGTCTTGTATGAGACCCCAAAACGGCGATTCAGCTTTCGACTAGAGATTCCAATTTTGTCTTGAGCGGATTGTAGCAGTCTATTAACCCTGTATGTGCAGAAACGTGAGGCCTTCCAGTTTTCGGCAAATTAGTGCAAGGTATACCCTTTTCGCATTGTCTTATTGTCCCATAAATCGTTGCCTGGCTAACATTTTGATCGCTAAACAAGTTAACAATTTCACGTTTGGGCAACCGTCCAACAAAGCGATAGATACTTGTGCGAATTTTAAATTTGTAGCACATTTTGAACATAGTTATTGAAGAAATTTGACGTTTATCAATAAAAACAAATGATTTGTTTACCGGTTTCATGGTAACTAAATCGGACATCACAATCGAGTAGAAATTTCAAGGCAAACTTTTTCTCAAAACTTATGTCCCATTCCGATACGTTAAGTGTCATTTATGAGTAATTACAACTTAAAGTAATGTAAAACATCTAAGAAATGTACGTCTGCAGATATCACCTAACGATCATACAGTCAATCTTTAAATATCAAGATCTGAAGCTCTTTTTCGATCAACCTGTGTAACATTTGCATTGAATTTCTATTTTGTAGGAAGTATGTACTTTTTAAATTGAGCAATGAGGTGTTCCTGCAAGCTTTGTAGATGAAACAGTTTTCAAGATATTCGAAGATTGCAGGCTATACATATAAACTAAAAGGCCATTGCATATACGTGTAAATGCTGGTGCTTATAGACCTGATGAGCATTATGAAAATTAAACTCTCTCGACAGTCGATTCGTTATAATTTGGTTTTAATATTACTTCTAATGCATGCATAATTACCGTAAATTACAAGTAGGTACTATTAAAACATAATTATCAATAATCTACTTTTCATATTTTAAAAATGAAGACTTGCATTTTCAAGCGAACTTTTTACAATCCTTACAATCCAACATTTAACTTCGTGTGCCTTGAAAATTGCAGTTCCCAAAATTCAGCTTCGAAGAATGGCGTCAAATATAGCGACATTCATGTCTTACTTGTATGTTAGATTTAGATGAAACTTTTCGAGACGTCCCATCTAATGAAAATCGTAAGCGTATGATAACTAAAACTATTAAGTAACTGCTCAGTCTATAATATATACTTGAATGCATTTATTTCGACAAACCCTTGTATGTTTATAGGGCAAATTAAAAATACTAACGGCATAAATTGCTGAAAATATCAGCTAGTGTTAGAATATCAAATAGGTAAGTATTTTGGTCATATACCATCAACAGTTTTAAACTAATACGGTTTAGCATAACTGCTAAAACAGTTTTTTTGCTTTTATAACTCTACTGTTGAAAGTTGTTTTGTTCTTCTATTTCATTTAATTATTTACCGATTTACCTTTTATGTTCATATAAAAGTGATAAGTTCAGAATCCAGAGTTTTAAAGTATTTTCGCATTTAGAGACTTCAATAAAACATTCGCTTGCAATTCATTATTGTGTATTTATTCTTTATTACTAGAAAATTGTTATGAGTATTCAAAGTTAATAAGAAAGTAAAAACTGCAAACCAACAGTGTATTTCATATGCAATTCGTAGTGAAAACTTAATATCATGAAATACTACTTCATAATAATATCACATTATTTACAAAAAATAATGTATTACATGATATGCAGCTATTTGGGTCGGTTTCCAGCACTGCATTTCAATAGCATTCTAATATTAACCGTAGCAGATTTGCATGTACTCAAGTAGCTACTAAAATTCAGCATTTGCAGATTCATTAACCGCGATCAATGACACATTGCTAGGAATACAGTATAATAGTGTTTACATATTTGAATAAATTACAGGCAACTGCCACTAAGTTGCTTTACACAATCTTCAAACAGCAGGTACCACAGCACCTAAAGCAAAAAAATTAATAATTGTTTATCTATACATCGCATGCCATCCATCATGAACTTCCTGAATACATCTTTGGTACGAGAAACAGAATTCCCGCGTTTATAGTTACTTATCAAATTTAAATAGTGCTATAGAGTTTTGGTATTACGATAATATTTTATTATTGTTGGTTGTGTAATGTATGTGTTCTGAACATCCGTCATATATTTTGTTACTGCTTCACATTGCGAAGATAAGATCTTGTAACGATTTACCAATCTTGATGTATTTAATACACAGACGAAAGAAAAATTAGTTTTTGAAAATTACGCAACCGACCCGTAGAATGTACTGCTGCTTCAAATGGAGGTTCCTAAATTTGGCAGGTGTAATTACACGTTTTTAGTGATGGTAGATCGATTCGCTATGCAGATTTCCATATACGATTAATAATCTGCTATTTTTAAAGCTACGAGGACCGTCTCATCTGAGATGATTGCGTTTGCACATGAAGTTTGTGTCTTGAGGTAAATAAGAGCAGCTAAGATGAAGGTAACCGTGATTGGCTTGGGCCGGTCAATCAAGATCATTAGATGCGGAGTCCGGACGCAACCTGACGAGTTGAACGTTCGAGTAATGCAGCAAGAGATAATAGGTGAAGTGATGGTCGCCATCGCTAGTTTTCATTTATTTGTACTACTTACACTTTCCTTGCATACGAAGCAGATAACCTGTTTTAAGTTACAATTAAATATGCGTAACTCTAAACTGGTAGTGGTAATCTCGTCAATAGGTATGTTTGTGAATATAGCATATGGATGTCAAAACAGGTGTCAATGAATTAAGCAGTTAGTTAACAATTGAAAATATTATTGTTTGTTTTGTTAAATTTATCATTAGAAGTAACGAAAACACCAAATTGATCCTGTACAAAACTGCCGTGGAATTTCCAAAACAGTAATTTTTAATTATTTAATTTGAGATTATCAGAAAGGCTCGCGTCTGTATTAATATCTCCGGGATAAAGCAGTAGGTTAATAAACCCGGTTCTTCACCTCCTATAAAAGCTCAATTAACCTTAATTTTTATTGTAAATGTAAATTCTGCTTAACTACTAACTTCATATTTGCTGCTGGCAAGGAAAATCGAAGTTTAGCTATACATCTATAGTTCTTAGTTGCAAGTTGGTTGTTTTTATTTTAAAACATCCAGTAAATGTTTCCATATTCAGCCGAAAATCCAAACGAGCCATTGAACACATCTACAATTTTGAAAAATAAAATATATCTACGTTTCGAGTATATCGCCTGTGTAGTCACTGAAGGATTAGTTAATGAACATGTATACGGATCAATTACATATAAAGAAATACTGTTATTTTTTGAGCCTAAAATCATTATCGAAATTAAAATTTTACACGGAGTCTCTTAAGATATATTGGTTCTATTTCTGAATATTTCCCTAAATTTGGTTTTTCTACTGTTATAATTATTCGTAATTGTCCGACATTCTGTAGAGTACAACGAGCTACATGCAAACTGTTAGCAGTTTTGTTGCAAGAGTGACCAGAATTAAACAAATTAAAATATCTTAACATAACTCGCTACCTAAAGCTATAGCGCGCACACTTTTGCAGATTAATAATATAATATGTTACTAAACAAACAATGCTAAGCAATTGTTCCACTGCAACGAAAGGCGGTTACGGTAAATAATATTTACACGGGCGAAAAAACATCAATGGTTGGGTATGTGAACCTTTTACATAGTATTTCCTATGTATCTTTTCGTAGTTCTATTAGTACTAATAAACCGTGTTCAAAAACTCCCACGTTTATAGTAGGCTGTGCATCAGTTATGCGTCGGTAAATGTATGTCGCTTCATAACCAGCTGCCGAGCCGCAAACACCTGATGTTTTGAGGTTATCTAAATAATTGTTATTTGACAGTTGATTACTTGTCTCTCCTGTAAGTAATTAGTTTATAGCTGTAATTCACTTTGCTGTTCATGAATTAATTTTTAAGTGTAAATTAAAGTTCCTCGTTTATAACCTCAATTTATTTTGACGTTTATTTTGGTTCATGTTTAAGTAAAGACATACTGTGTCTCTTGTTTTGTTAACTGATGGCCTACTCCAAACGTACTAGTTTTTGAACACCCGTTATTTATTGTTATTAAAAACTGCTATAATTGTTATCGCTCAAAAATATGTATTTGTATTCAACAAATAATAGTTATATATGGTACAAGTAAATAAAGCGATATTTAACCATGAGAAGAAAAATTTCTCCAAAACTCAAGTATGGCATATAAAATTTTTTCCAATACCTACATTTAATTATACAAATATGGCCTCACACCGCCACCACACTGCGCAAGCGGTACAAACGAGGATCATGATAATGATGATGATGAAACAAGATTTTAAATGTAATAAATAATTTTTTCTATTTCGGTTTTATAAAGCCGTTCTAAGCGCACTGTTTTAGCTTAAAAACAGTACGTTA
>JABXWE010017754.1:0-36432 GCA_014611495.1 Limonius californicus
CCCCCCCCCCCGGAATTGTGCCTGCCTCCACCGGAATTCAAGGTAAAGAACCAGTTTTTCTGTGCAGTATAAAAGTAACATTTTTTTTTCTCGGGCAAACTTGCAAAATTCCACGTTATCGAACTTGTTTTATGCAACCTAAAAGCGATCTTCTGTCGCCATTTCTTTGCGGTCAGTTGTAAAAAGATATTAATACTGTATTTTTCCTGTAAACTCTACGCCATTTGCCACTCAGATTTATTGAAATATCGTAAATATCGTGCGCCAACGGCGGCGAATTTTGTTTTCTTGGACGTTCAAATATTATTTGTAAAACCATAAAAATGCCATTTCCCGTCTTTTCTTTTTGTATCGCCATTACAATAATTTCATTATATGTGTTTTAAAATTTACTGCCTCTTTTATTTTTGTGTACTCTGAATTTATTGGTGTACGAATTTTGCAAGCTTTAAATATATAGGAGGAGGCACAATAAAGGTGAGTTCCTTTCCCGTAAGCTGTTGGTTTTTACGCCTTCCACGAGGACCTACAATCAGCTGGATTTGGAAGGTGGCGCCCACAAATTTTGACTTACCCTGTACACAACTAAAGATTTCCTGCCGTAAGCGATTTTCACGAACTCCCCCTACTCCTCTGAGCTAAGCTGTATGCCGTTTTCCACCTATCCGGCTACGGGTCGTCGGAAAAGCTCGATTGGCCCGTAATAGTGTTTCAAATGAACATAAGCAATAACTGTATAACTTACTGTAATTAAAACATTGATACATAACCTTAAATATTATTAAATTTATATTTACTTTTATATTCTGTTGATAAGCAAGTCGATATACAAGAGACATTATATGTAAAAATAATAAAGCTTATTCTTATTCAAACTTTCAAGTGATAATTAAAGAAAAATGATTGTATTTTTATTCATTAATTTTTTACGCGTCACTATTTTTGCCCGACTTTGATATATGCAACCATGTATGCACGCATGTGCACGCAGTAGAAACAGAGGACAGTATAATAAATTCGCATTGTATGACTTAAAGTTAAAGTTTAGCTAGACAAATCTATTGGTCATTTTGTAAGAAATACTTAAAATAAAGTTTATATATTTTTGTAATACTTTTTTGTACCACCAAGAATAACGTAATGTACCATTAGTGGTACATGTACCACAATTGGGGAATCCCTGCTATATTGTACTTGTATTACCTTCTTAAGTAATATTATTTTATACCTTTGCCAACCGATACTCGCTTTCTAGATTGTAAAGGTTGTCAAGACAAAATTACTTTTCCAAAGCAGCAGCTTTGGATTAACTGTAGCTTAAAAATTTAAGACGCTACAATACCTTCAAATTCAAAATTTAAATAATTAATCACATTGATAGAATCCTTGAATTATTGAAAAGCCCTAGGCAGTAGCACATTAATGAAAATGTCTGAAAATAGGCAACTGTGAAAATAATACACTTGGAAAACATTTAAATCTAAAAAAATATTTTTTGAGGTAAGGATTTCAGTAGAAGAAGAAGAAACAATTAAAAATACCATATTTTCGGTGAGAATAAATAAGTTATGCCTATTTTGTATTCAGATTTTGGTTATGTGTTAAGTTATAAAGGTGAGGAAAATTTAAAAACGTTGCTGGACGTATCTTTGCAGTGAATTTGGAAAATGTCAAGGTAATAATTTCTATTTCCTTAAGAACGACTGAATACATTGAGATATTCCTTAAATGAGTTAACAGCTGTTCAAAGTTAGATTATTCAATGTAAATTAAACAATAATTGAAATCTATTGTGAAAATGACCAGAGTGTAATTTTTGAATTCTAGTTCACCACAAACGTTGGGATAACGCCCTGAATAGTACCCTAATTCTAAAACTTCTCAAAAATTCAGAAAATTTTCTAATTGCTAGAAGTGTCATCCCTGAATTCATTTTTAAGCTGGCACAACTATACTTTTACACTTGAACTATAATAATTTAACTATCAAATTACGAATAAAAGAGCACTTTTGACATACATTGCTGCCAGCTAAACTGGCATTATTTAAATAATTTAAATACATTTAAAACGATATGGCATATCTTTCAAACTTGCATTCAACATCTTAAACTGTCACGACTACAAATTAGTTGTACTTGTTGAACGTAGAATAATAAGCTTTAGATGTAAGCAAAGCAACTTAATTTCTATCTTATGTAATTGTACTAGTGATTTAGTTTAAAAGATAAACATTGTCGAATACGTAAGTGCTTTAGTTACTTATGTAACAGATTGCAACGTGTTTACTTCCAGCACCATTGGAACAGTCTTCGTTCTTACTGCCTGTCCATCAAAACAGCTCCGCATTAAATGTTAGAGTATTTTCAGAGTGTAATTTAAAACCGTTATTATTTATAGACATTTAATACAAACTTTCTTTAACATAAAAACCTTATAGCCTGAGTAATCTAATCCTGTTTGTGTTTCCTTAAACGCTTTTTTAAAGCGCTAGTGTGTAGATTAACACTCTCTCAACCTCATTTTCTGCTGAAACTTTTAGTAGTAGACCCTAATGAATTCCCTCCTAAACAGGTAAACGTGTAATTAGGTTTTTAACCCCTCGAAATGGAACATTCAACTTTAATTCGCAAACTCACTTTGTTTAAAATAGATATTCGCAATAAGCGTAAAGTTAACCGCAGTTAAACCTTGTAAATATACGTTCTGTACATGCCTATGTTTCGCAAACCTTCACCGCATTATTACTCGGTTTGCACAACGTTTATAAATAGCTCCTCGTTTCCATAACTATCGCCCATTCAACTTTACCACAGAAATTGTGTCAAAGCAATCAGGAAGGTAATATGTGACTAATATTGATTTTCGATTTAGCTTACTCAACTAGTTACAAGTACGCAAATTACTGTTTTGGTGAGAGCCGTTTTTGTTCATCTCACTCTAAAGAAACTAGTTTAAAGGTGTTTTTAAAGTTCCTGAAACTTTGCAGGAACTTTAGTTTTTACAGCAGTAAGCTTTACTATTAAAGGGCATTCCTGAAATTTTCTCTACGCTAAACGGTATGCGTAAGCCTAGTTGCCGTTATTGCATTGACGCCTGTCAGATTTCTTAATTCTATAGCACTGACTATACCAGAAATATACAGGGTGTTCCAAAGCGTACCGGCAATATTTCAAAGATGAATTTCAGAACTTATTTAGAGTCGAAAAGTCCATAAAAACATACGTCCTAAACGTAACCGTTAACGAGTTGTTTATTTCATAATTTATGGGGCTAAAATTTTAGCTCAACGAATTTTATGAAATAAGCTTTTTTTTTAATACATATTATTATTTTATTTACAAGAAATGTTTAAAATTATCTCCATTGAGTTCGATACACAAAGCCGCACGCCGCAGAAGAGATCGTTGCGTTCTTAATATGGTTCCTGGGCTACTCCTAATAATATCCGCAGCTTGTTGTATTGTTTGACGTGTGCACGTCAGTTGCATAAACAATCTGCTTCATGTGACCCCAAAGGTAAAAATCTAATGGAGTCAGGTCTGGCGAGCCCGGTGGCCATACTACGGGCCCTCCTACTCCAATCCATCGTCCCGGAAAATGTGCGTTAAGCCAAGTTCTAACACGAAGACTTGATGTGCTGGTGCCCCATCGTGTTGATGCCACTTTGCACGTCTAATATTTAATGGAATATCATCCAGTAATAAGGGTAAAGAGTTTTCTAGAAAATATTCCTAATTCGCACCATTCAAACGGTGTGGGAGTTCACATGGTCCAATCAGACGATCATTAAGAATACCAGCTTTCATATTAACGCTAACTCTATGTCGAAAATGCGAGCGTCTTCTTAAATGGGGGTTTTCGGCAGCCCATTCATGAAAATTAAGATGATTATTGATACCATCTGGTGTGAAAAAAGCTTCATCGGTCCATAAAATACGCGGTAGATTTTGATTATTTTATACCCCATTACAAAATCTAAAACGAGCTTCAAAATCATTACCTAGA
Organism: Limonius californicus; assembly: GCA_014611495.1. Lineage (NCBI taxonomy): Eukaryota > Metazoa > Arthropoda > Insecta > Coleoptera > Elateridae > Limonius > Limonius californicus. The sequence continues at coordinate 4,008 of JABXWE010017754.1, forward strand.
TCTTGAAGTCTTTGATGATGATATGGATGTAAACGAGCACTTCTTATTATTCTCCAAACCTAGTTCCTACATATTCCAGTACGTAATGCAATTCTACGCACACTTAAAGACGGATCTTCTTGTAATAAATTAAGAACTTGTTCATCACCGTTTATGGGTCTACGGACAACTCCTTGCCCGACTGCATGTCTTGCATTGAAAGTGCCATGTTCCCCCAGCTGACAAATGAATTAAACAAAACTGCAGTCTTCTATTGGGATATCTTCTACCACATTCTTGCTGTGCTGCTAAAGTATTTCCATCACACAGGCCGTAAACGTAATGAATATCTGCATATTCTTCATTTGGAAATAACATTGGCATTGTGAATCACTTGTGAATTACGATGGGAATAAGAATACAAAGAAGAAGTCAATAACTTCAGTATCACAGTAATAAACTGACAAGTTACAATAATAATTTGTTAAAAATGATGTTCAAATGTTACCACACAAAAGACGCGATAAATCCACATTTATAAGACGAGTATCATAAAACGCATAACCTCCATAATTGAAGAGAAGAAATCCCTCACTTAATACACTGTAGATCTTATCAAAGACGAGGGTCAATAAATATTGGGGCTGGGTTATTAAATAATAGTGTATTTGGCCTACATATTCTACCTAACCGACTTAATTCAGCCTTGTATTTCGATTCTTAAATGTAAATTCACTACTGCCATTGTTCGATGAAGTTCTGTTAGTAATTAGATTTAATTGTTGGTTCCACCACCATCACATATGGAATACAAGCGACGAATTTCCCGAATAAAGATTTACTTGCGAGGTGCGTTGGAAGAGGCGGATCCATACCAAGGCCTCCTAGATCGCCGGTTCAAAATCTGTTGGATTTCTTTTTCTGGTGCCATTTGAAAGGAAACGTTTTTCGTTACTACAAGAAAAGTCTAGTGGAGTAATATTGGTGGCCATGGATGCATACTGCACAGGTACTCTTCCAATCCAATTGCCTCCAAATACATTACCTAATTAACTATTCAACAGTAATGAGCAGGACAACCGTCATGTTGGTACCAAGATATTTTTGTCGTACATTCACTTCTACATTTTCCTACAACCAGGATAAACTATTTTGTAGAAAAGCCAAGTAACTTTGTGCAGTATAAAAAACTATGTGAAAATGGGTAAACGTTTCAATTGAAATGAGTTTACTTTTTATTGAATCAGTTTAATTCGTTGTATCATGCTGTCGAGAGTAAGAAAGGCCTCAGTATAAACCCTGTCTAAGTCTCACTTTCGTATCAGATATTTACGAATTATTGTCTATTTTTCTGCTCTATAAGTATTTCCAACCATACTTTCTTGTTTTTCTGGCAAACTTTATTTTCTTGTTATTTGTCTTACAGCAAGGATTAGATTTTGTGTGCTTCTATTTCCTGTTCCTGTGTGCCGGAAAACCACACCGAACGACCTTCGAAGTTGTTTCTATTTCTACTGTAAGTCAAAATTCTACATTGCGTAAAAATTTTTACTGGTGGAAGTTATTATACCTACTTGCTAATTTCTTATGCAGGTATTTTCTTCTATAGTACTGTTAATTGTTTATATTAGTTACCCTTCTGTTGTATTTGCCGAGTATTATCATTTTTGTAATAATGGATTGCTATACTTCCATCTAATTTTACTATTGGTATATATGCTTGCGGAATGCTCCATCCTTCCTCCATTCTTCTTTTGCTTCTGATTTTTTACTTCTGTTTCTTTCCTTTTTTTGCATCTTTTCATACACTTTATTTAGGTTTCCCTGTTTCATCTTACGTCCTACAGTTTTCTTCTTTATTAGTTTTCTTAGTGTTACATAAAACAATTTTTCATTTATAAAAGTTTGTCTGCAATATATTATCTCTTGGTAGTTTTCTCTACTCCTAGCGTTCTTCATAATAATTTGTTTTATTTGGACAATCAAAAAGGTGTTTAGTGAACTAAGAACAGTGTTTTACAGCAAAGATCTAAGTTTAAATTTATGACCAGAATCCTCTGTGCTGTTGTGTAGGACGGAAGCGTGGACGTTAAAGACCATCTGGAGTGGTTTGAAATATGGACTTAGAGAAGGATTTTAGATAAATTGGGTAGATAGGATAACGAACGATGAAATTATTAGAAAAATGGGAGAAGGAAAAAGGGGCAATCTACACAAATAAGATCAGAAAATTGCAATATCTAAGTTATGTAATGCGGTGACAGAAACAGAATTTGCTCTAAGACACCCTACCAGGAAGATACAGGGAAGAAGACACATTTCATGGTTGAACAACTTAAGAGAATGGCTTCATCGTAGCTTCACTGATTTATATAGTGCTGCAACATCCAAAGTGCGAATTTCGATGATCACTGTCAAGCATCTTAGAAGAAACAGCACTTGAAGTAGTAGAAGATATGTTTTCTGTGTTCCTTCTACCACTTGTGTTATTTTTAAATGCCTCTGGCCAATACGAGGCTTTCCATCCTGTTTTTGCTTAGGATATTCTGATATTTTTTCAATTATACGTCTTCCTTCAGGTACATTCAATTCATAATTTGTTACCTTATCCTTGCAAACGGCGGTTTAAGTGAATAAACTTTGAAAGCCCCTTACCACCACGATATTTAGAACAGCTAAATATGTATTTCTACAACTAAACAGGCATCGTCAGTGGGAAGTAAGGGGATTTCCAAAGTTTTTCTTTTGTGTTTTTGTCGTAAATCTTTTACCAATGTTCAACTCTTTCTGTTCTTCTTCTTCTTCTCAACCTGCTTCAGTCCATTTGTGGACATAGGCCTCCTTACATCATTCCACCTCGATCTATTCTGCGCTATTTTCTGCCAGTTGAAACCCGTTTTCTCCACATCATCCGCCCAACGTGTCTAAGGTCTTCCAGTTGGTCTCTTTTGACCCCATGGTCTCCAATTGAGTCCATCTATCTTGCGATCTTGCTGCATGGCCTGTCCATTCCCACTTTTGCTTTGCCATTCACTCTACTATATCGTCTACTTTCAGGGAATAATAAATACAAGACTGAAAGATTTGTTGTTCTTCTGATAACTGTAAACTTTTGAAAATATTCTATGGGTTATCTGTTAAAGAGAACATTGATTGCAATAATTTAGTTCAATACCTCCAATTATTTATTATTTGACAGTTTTGTATGTATATGTAATAATCAAATATAGGGAACGTCCAATATTGAGACCACGATAGTATCGCCTCAATACCAACATTTTACTGAATGTGCATCATCAGAAGCATATATTTATTTATCAAACATAGTTTATTTTAAAACGCTGACAAAACTTTCAAATCGCAATCTGCACTAAAAGCATGACTAATATATAAAGTAGGAAGTTGCTCTGTGAAACTAATCGCTAAATGCATACATTAACAACTAAAATACAACTATACCATATCAGGTGACTTTTCTCTTCCAGTTGTAGTAATTTTGTTAGGAAACCTTGTTTAGTTTCATTTGCAGTACCTACAATATCTTTAATAAATTCTCGTATAATAATATGAATGCTTCTAGACCTGTAATAAAACGGCCACATTGCTATTTTAGTCAGTTTTACATTTTCAATATCAATTGTGTGATTAAGCGAAACGGAAATTTTGTATAACTACATTCTGCACGTTTTGTTAATTAGTATAGGTCAAAGGCCAACAAAACAACTTATTTTTGGCCAAGGGGTGCGTGACTGCGTGAAACACCGAGTGTGTGGGCCTAAAATGCGATCTTTAAAGATACAAAAATTGTTTCGATTAATAATTTCGTGCTTATTAATATAATACGAAAAAGTAAAACTTTAATAGTAAATATTAGGAGAAGAATAAAATAATTCCAACATGAATGTTTCATATGAAATTGTTTCCTTTATTTTTCGTGGATTTTTCAGGTATTAGAGAATATTCTGAGCGTGACCCACAAAACCAACCCTAACTACTTCAATTAAAAGACATTTAACTTTAAGCTAGTTTCGCAATACAGTTATGCAAATTGCGAAACTGTGCCACATAAAACCAATTAGCGTGCTGGAGTCGTTGGTTTAATAGGGTTTTCTGCCAACATTTTTCTGTACAATATTTTTCAATCACCCTAAATGCATACACATGGGAACTTACACTGCGCAGTATTTTTCAATCAATCTGAAACAATCTGAAGGCAATTCTCACAACTTACAATTTTCCCGTGCAATACATCAGCTGGTCGGAGCAGCGGTTGCCAAGTGCAAGAGTAGAGGAGAATTTTAAGTTCACCTCAATTTTGATTCGATATTTTTACAGGGGATAGTAGAACATTTACATGCATTGAGGTTATGCTGTTAAACAGTTTCCAAACGGTATTATTGTCCTGTGTAGAAATTCCAGATTTCTGCAAACAATGATATTTCATTTGCACTTTTTATGTCTATTTTACATTACTCATATTTTATAAGCGTGCTTTTCTGTCTAAGGTTAAACAAAATTAAAATATTTCTGGAAATTCCTAACTATGTGTTGACCTCCTTGAGAAAATCAGTTTAAAAATACCAACGGCAACAATGATTGGCCGTAGTAACGAAAATGGACGAACATTAAATACAGGCTAGGCCAGATAAGTGTGATAAGTACTATAGTAGAAACTAAACAATTGAAAGCAAAAAATAAACAGCAAAGTTTAATTCAGAGTAAATGTTCAACTATGAGGCTTGTTCAACTGAAACCCATCTTTGATCAACTGAAAACAAATGCAATAATTCAAATGAGGTTTGTTAATGTTAGTAGTGTTTGTAAGCAACACATTAATAAGTTTCTGGGGTTTGAATTTGATTCTGACTTTTAAAACTTCAATTTTGAAATGTAGTTTCTGTTGCAAATCCGTCCAAGTTTGATCAGCGTGCGGCTCTACAATCTTTATGCGCTGAGGACCTGCAGCCATCACAAATTCATACGCGAATGCAAGCAGTGTATGGAAATGAATGTACGGCGTACCCAACTGTGAAGAAATGGTGCCGAAAATTTAAGGATGGAAAAGAGGGGACTATAGATGAACCACGACCAGGTGCACGGTGTACTGCATTAACAAAAAAACAATATGGCATGTGTGGAAGGCTCTATTAGAGAAAATCGTCGAATTTGAACTTGAGAAATTTCAGAAATTGTTGGTGCGACTGTAGGATCTGTCCATAGTATTGTTCGTAAGCGCGGTTACAGCAAAGTTTGTTCGCAATGGGTTAATCGTCTCTTGTCTAATGAACAAAAATGCTTGATAATGGGCCTGCAACACCTCACGGACTATAGGCAAAATGGTGACGACTTTCTTCTGTCAATAGTTGCTGGTGACGAAACTTTATGCCATTACTACGAGCCATCCAGTAAGTTATCGTCGATGCAGTGGAAACATTCAAATTCATCACCACCGAAGAAGTTTAAAGCACATCCTTCTGCAGGCAAGGTGATGTTAACTTTTTTTTCGACCATGAAGGACCCTTGTTGATAGAGTTTAAGGAACCTGGAGTAAATATCGATGCAAATCTGTACAATGAAACTTTGAACACGCTTCATCAAGCAATAAAACGGAAACGTTCAGGAAAACTAACGCGTGGGGTCATTTTGCTGCACGACCGTGCTAGGCCTCATGTTGCTAATGTGATAAAAGAAAATTTTCAACGAAAGAAATTGAGGGTTTTAGAGCAACCACCCTATGGCCCGGATCTATCGCCTTGCGATTTCCATATTTTTGCACCGTTGAAAAAGGCGTTAAAATGTGGGCAATTTGAGTCTGAAGTATAGATAGCTGTGAAAGAGTTCTTCAATCAGCAGCCACAATAATTTTATGAGCAGGGGATACGTCAGTTAGTAAAACAATGGGATAGGTGCCTTAACCGTGGCGGGAATTATTTGTAATTAAATTGATGAATAAATTTTTTATAAAGCAAAGATGGATTTCAACACACCTCGTATTTCTTGAATTCTACCTCAAAGTAAAAAGTCAATTGCCTTAAGTGTACAAAAAACTCTTAAAATGGTTAACGCATATATGCCAATTCACGTCACCATTGTTTGAGAATTTTGTTTCAACATTAAACTGTACATAATTCAACAACAGAAATTCTACTAATGCCTACGACTGTGCTAAAATCTATTTGCATTACAGGTGGATATTCATTCACTGCCTCTAACACTGTACACTTGCGTTCACATACGTTCTGGACGTACATCCTCCAAATTAACAAATTTTCCTTCAAAGAAATTGAAGAATTGAATTGAAGCCACCTTCGAAACCGAGCTAACAATATATAAACCAATAATTACAGAAATCAAAAGAGCAACCGCTCCAACCTTCTCTGGTGAATCCAAGGCCGCTTTCAAGATTGCAATTCTCGCACTCTCCACAATACTTACAGTACCTTCATCCGCCCAGTAATTGAGTACCGAGCCCCCATCTATGCCTCCCGTCCGCCCCATGCAGTAGCAAAAATTCGCAAACGCGAAAGACAAATTTTTCCTCGAATTTTCAAACTCGGCTTCCGATACCCCAGCATCGTAATCAATGAAAACGCAGGCATCACCCCCATCTGCCACCGTCTTCAGAAACTGCGAAAATCCTACATCACCCGCACCCTCAACGGAAACAACCCCATAGTCCAAGCGACCCTCCGAATTTCTCCTAAACGCAAAAACCGAATCCCCGGGAAACCTCGCCGAAAGCTCAAGCATCCCACAACAGCCCTCTTATCAAGTCTACATCCAGATCTCCCAGACGACCTCCTCGAGCTTCTTGAAGCTACCCCTCTCACAATGCGCTGAGCATTGTGAACCTCCGAACCATTACAGGCAACACTACACCTCTTTTAACTATTTCCCAGATACCATAGACGACACCACCAAAGGAAGATCCAACCAGCCACCCCAACAAGAAACCAACCGAAGGAAGGAAAATCCCCAACTCCACTACCACAAACCGAAGCAAGGACCCTCAAGAAGGAAGTATGCCCTGGGATGAAGAGGATAAAAACCTAAAACGCCCATATAATATATTAAATTAGACCATAGGAAAAATATCATGCAATATCTTAAGTTTTTATGAATAAACGTAGACCGAAATAAAAAAATAGTGCATAACGGAATTAATCCTAAGAGAGCGCCTGGATTTAACCTAATTACAGAAAAAATGCTACAAGAACTATCCAGTAAATGCCTAAATTCAATCACGCTAATATTTAATGCAATTAAAATCAACTGCTTCCTAAGCCAATGGCAGGTTGCTCAAATTGTGATGACTCCAAAACCTGAAACATCAGACGCCAAATCATACAAACCATTCTATATTATCCAAGGTATTTGAGAGAATCTTCATTTAAAACTAAGCAAAACTAAAACCAATAATAGAAGACAGGAAACTCATTCGTAATCAAGTCGGTTTCACAACTTACACGATAGAACAGAATAAGCCCATGGTATAGTCAGGAAAATCAACTTGAAGAGAGGTCATATTGCTCTGCCGCCTTGCTTAACGTCAGCCAGATCGTCGATACGATATGGCATGATGGCTTGTTTTACAAGTTGAAGGAAACCATCCCATATTACCACTATATTTTTAACGGCATATCTAAACAAGTACTTCCTTGTTAAATTCAAGAGGCACATACTGAGTTACATCCTCCGGCGTACCTCAAGCAAGTGTACTAGGTCCCATCCTTTACCTATGATACATAACAGATCCACCGACAACAAGATCCACAATAGTAGTCATCTTTGTTGACGACACTACAGTCCTTGCCCCCTACAGTGACCCCATATCAGCATCCAGGGATCTTCAAACCAGAGTAAATAAGATCCAAGATTGGCTTAAGAAATCGGGAATTAAAGCAATCAAAACCAAGTCAGGTAACCGTCACACTGAAATGAGATAATTTCCCACACGTTAAGCTTAATGATTGTCTGCTCCCACAAACAGATGATGCTAAATATCTTGACATGCACCTCGACAGACAACTTACCTGGCATAAACACATCTATACAAAACGCAAATGTTTGTGACGCCCAGCTAAAAGAACGGCGACACGGTGAAGGAAATAATTTTTCCTACACCAAAAAAAATATATCTAACGACAACACCAGTAAGGCCCAGGTATCTAGACAAGGGTTTGACCAGCGTCGGTCGGAGAAGGAAGGGTTCAAAGTATGTAGGCGCCACCTGTTTAGAAAAATAAACCCTTGGCTCGAAGATGACGTAGATAAACAGGAATCTCCCTGAGAGAACGGACTTACCTTACTGATAACACTAAAGTCTTTCATATAACTACAAGACACAATAAAACAACAAAATACTTGACGTAATTCTCGAGTATAATCAATAAATGGAAAATTAAATTACAGTTAAATATGAAGATTTGACCAAATAAAATCGTTTATTAATATCTCAAAATATTGACCCCAAATTGGTCACAAATATATATATTATAAATATCTTTCAAATAAAGAACAGACCACAAGCATCCCTGTCTGATTTAATGATTCGTATAATGATTAAATTTAATCCTGGGGAAAACGATAATGCGTCAATAATAAATGAAGTTAACAAGAAGCCTTAACTAGCCTCGCAAAAATAATAATTCAATACGTAACACGCCTAATTCACGATAAACGAGATCTCGATTATGTAAACTAAGAATTAAATACCTACTATTGAGGTATAAGCGCATCGACAAAAAAAAATAATAGTTCACGCAATATCCTCCCTTATTGAATTTCAGGGTCAATAAAAATTAAATCAGAACCTCGAAATATGCGGACCGTTTACAAAAGTTACAAAATGCAGTAAGTATTAAATTTATAAACGAATTAGCTGTAAATTTTGTTCGGTATAAACTTGTATAATTTGAATCTGGACAAAGAAGATTATGCGGTTGTATTCTGCCGGATGATTCTCAGAGTCCTTGAAGTCCGTAAATTTTAAAAGAATATTTTAAACAGACCTTGCTAGATGAAAATTCCAATTGCAGCGACCACCTGAGCTCACAGCTGGTGTACACACTCGCTCGTTTGAAACTTGGCCTTGCAAATTTTCTGTGGTCTAAATACGACTCCAATCTTCTCCAAATTCTTCGATGTAGATATAAAACTTTCCGCAGTATGTAATCTTCCACAGCGACGTATTTTTCCAGTAGTTACTTAAATTCCAATAGATATTCAAAATTCTCAGCAGCTCTAAATTGTTCAGCAGCTACGAACTTGCCTAAATAATACAAGAGACTAAATAAAGTAAAAGAAAAAGAATCAAACTTCTCAGCTTACCAAAGATGTAAATCGGCAAATAGAAAAACCTCTTCAAGGGTGTAATAAATTTGTTAAAAATCCAGGGAAAGTCTCACTGGCACCACAAGGTTAAGATTTCCCTTATAACTTGAACTTTTCAACAAATTAGGAATAAATCCTTCGATCGAAATAGACCGCGATGAAAATCAAGCACACACTTGTCAGGTAACAGAATGCGAATGTCCTCTCCCAGTTCGGAAAACCCAAAATCTACAGGAACATTGTACGCTACCCATGCGCGAAAGCCCAAAAATTTGAAACTGAAATCTCGAGGCGCGCTAAACACACACTTAAATTGAAATACCACCTAACATAACTGTAAATAATCAGCAAATTGAATGGAACCCCACAGATAGCGCTGTTAAGTACTTAGGAGTATATCTCGATAAAAAACTCAATTGGGCTCTTCATATCAACAAAAAATTAAATCAGGCATACACAAGATTAGCAATGCTCTATCCCGTACTTAACAAAAAGTCTACCCTGAAACAAGAAGTTGGTATACTGATATACGAGTCCATTTTGAGACCAATAATTCTCTACGCTTGTCAAGTTTGGGGATCAACATCCAACACACACCTCACAAAACTACAAACATTTCAGAACAAAGTTATCAGGATAATTTTTAACGCACCGTGGTTCACTCGCAACTCTCAACTTCATCGCGAAGCAGGTATATCCACAGTCCATGAAACAATAAAAATCCATACTAAAAAATATTTTAATAACATCTCTGAGTGCTTGAGCGCAACAAATTATAACACCGGAGCAAGGCACATACACACTAGATTAAAACGAAAACTTCCTCAAGACATTTACTGAACATCATCAAGTGAAAGTGACTAAGTGCCCTAGTTAATCTATTGTAATATTAGAGAGGTGTTTAGCCAGTAGTTCCTATGTAATTATAACTATTTAATGTACAACCAAACAGTCATGTATAGCGACTTCCGCTGATCTGACTTAAATTTATAATAAAAAAAAAAAATGAAATAATTCAGCAACATACACTGTGCGTCGAAATCGCACGTTACATGTTCTGGACAATAGGAAAAACATCTCAACTGACCGTGGAAATTAAGGTACTGTTATTAAGCCATCTTCAAGTCAATCTGGACCTACGCCATCCAACTCTGGAGATGGGCTACAAACTAATATCGATCAATAATATCAAAATAAGATTTAAACTATAGCGCATATGAAAAGGATATTTTTAAATTTGTCCATCTACTATTGAAAAAGATATGACATCATCAATACTATTTTAAATTACAAGCTATATTTTTTTATTTCTATTGCGGTAGAGTTTCTTAGTCTGTTTACCACGGTATAAAATTTTGAATAGGTTACCTAAAAAGAAATTCAAGAAATACAACCTTACAGTTCAAATAGTAAGCATGAGTGAAATTAACAGTAATCCTAGGTAGCCGGGTTTAAAACAAACAAAAAATTGTTCTGAAATTGACAAGCGAATAAGTTGTAAATATTGCAATAAAATATGTATACTGGTATTGGCAAACACAGAAATATCCTGATCAGCAAATAAGCCAATCCACATTCAACAGAATAGAAACTAAATTTAGAGAACACAGAAATATCCTGAGCAATAAATAAGCCAATCCACAGTCCGCAGAATAGAAACTAAATGTATAGAACTCGGAAATATCTAATCAGATAATAAGCCAATCCACACTCAGCATAATATAAACTAAATTTAGAGAATATGGAAATATCCTGATCAGCAAATAAGCCTATCCACAGTCCGTAGAATAGAAACTAAATTTAGAGAACACAGAAATATCCTGATCAGCTAATAAGGTAATCCACAGTCAGTAGAATTTAAACTAAATTCGGAGAGCACAGTACCGTGATCAAAGATTCTCATTTAACTAATCAAAACATCGCTTTAGAGCACAATCTGAGACATACTTCGGCATTGAAACTCTTACAAATGCATAAATTTCATCCTTATAGGGTAAAATTGTTCCATGCGTTAACAGAGACTGACCTTGATCTTAGGCAAGAATTCTGTGCTACAAGCAATGGAAATGTACATTCACACACTGTTTTCATGAGGTATATTATTTTCGGATGAAGCAAGTTTTTATTTACATGGATCTGTCAACAGTTGGAATTGTCGATATTGGTCTAAGGAAAATCCCTACTAGATGCAGGAAGTGCATACCTAATATCCCCAAAAGCTGAATGTATGGGCAAAAATTATCGGTAACAGAATTTTAGGGCCATTCTTTTTCGACGCTACTTTAACCAGGGAAAAATACCTAGACTGTTTACTATTCGAATTAGTAGCTGCATAGCGATATTATTTCCGAATGAAAACGACCCTGGCGTACCAAACAGTAATATTTGGCTGCAACAGGATGATGCTCTGTCACACTATGCAGGTGTTGTGCGACGTTATTTGGACGAAGTGTTACCAGGAAGGTGGATATGAAGATGTGCAATGGAATGGCCAGATGGGTCCCCCGATCTAAAGCCATTAGACCCTTTTCTGTATGGGCACTTAAAACCCAAGGCGTGTCAAACTCAACCTAACAATTTAGAGGATCTTAAAGAAAGAATTCTACATGAGTGTAGGTAAATAACGCCTCGAACTCTTCAAAATGTTTTGAATGCAATTAATGAGCGTCTTGGGTATTGTCAGCTAATGCAGGTCTTCAGTTTGAACATGTAGTTTCTTCGCTTGTCTACGTCAAAACAATTTTTTGTTTGTTTTTAAACCCCGTTATCTACGATTTGTGGTTTTTCTGAATTTTTTTCTTATATAACCTATTGAAAACTTTATACCGCTGAAAACAGATTAAAAAGCTCCACCGAAATAGGAATTTAAAAGATATTGATTGTTATTTAAAAAATATATTGTTGACGTCATGGCTTTTACAGAAGTTGAGGGAAAAATTTTAAAATAACTTTTTAGAATTTTATCTTAAGATTTTCGCTCTATCACAATCCTTAAACGGATTTAACGAATTTATCCGCTACTTATAGTTTTCAAACTGTACATCCTGAGAAGTGTTCGTTCCTGCAGACCTTTCTCTTTGATCGCTTTATCTATATAAGGTAATCCAACATCAGTCTATATAGCAAAACCCCTGAATAAATGGTAAAAAAGCATTTATGTTACTGATAAAAATAGCTATCCCTGAAAGCCCATCATATCGGCTAGTAAGCACTGCGTAAACATTCAAACTGATGAAAATGCTGTGCTGCATTTAATTCAAAGCTTTACTAAATGCAACTTTTTCAATAAATAAAGAGAATTCAAAATACACCGTGTGTAAATACTTACAGAGCTTCTAATTAAGGTTTCCCAAATAAGTCCATTGCTAATAATAGGTGGGTGCTGAAAAACCTGCTTAACAGACAAAAGTGGGTTCGTTATAATTTTCATCTACTTACAAATACCAGTTATATTACTATTAATTGCAGTTAAATGTACGTTTAGCTGACTCAGCTGTTATTTTAATCCTCTTCGTGGATGTCATAAAATGTTAACCAAATGACCTCATAATATTAATTATTACTTAATGATTTTATAATTTGCCTTCCGACTTAATGAGTTAAACATCGCCCCGAAAACGTTAGTTGAATGGCCTGCAATTTCCAACTTCATTTTCCCACTACTTAGCAGTGCAATTTGTTTAAATAGAACACAATTTGTAAATACAAATTTGTATTTTAGTTACACCTGTAGTTAAATCCTCTTGTAACATCCCAACTCCTTATTGGAAATGTAATGTATGCTAAGCTAGGTCGGGACAAATTTAATATTTATTTTCCAATTAGTCCAGCCCCTGCCAAAACCTTGTACAGCCTCTTCTTAATCCTTTTTAGGCGATTTTTTATTTATTCCACTCGCTTCAAAGTTTTCTCGTTAAGTCCACGGTATGGAGTCTTATTGAAAATTTATTGCCGTTTTATGTGCAACCCAAGGGTGTATTTACCTACACAATTGCGAGTTTAGAAAATTAAAAAAATGTCTAGACTTGCTTGATTTCTAACAATGTAAATGAGGCGAAGAAGTTAATTGGAGGAATGCCAAAAAAGTCTGCTTTTTCAGACGAAGGTGCCGCAAACACTGTAGATTGTCTCAGAATCGATTTCCGAAAGGAAGGCGTGACTTGTAGACCTCCAAATAATACTGTCTATTGCAGACGACGTTCAAGAGGGAATTAGGTGTGATTATCTCGAGTGTCCGGCGTAGTTCGACGCCAGTAACCGCGATCATTGATTTAACCTACGGCGACCCCATATTGCTATAAATCGTGCAATCACACCGTGTGAGAGACCATTTAATACGCTTTTAATTTTCCTGCATTGTGAAGTAATATTTAATCTCGCCTCGCATCACCATTTTAATGCATGCACATGCATGCATCCACTTGGAAAATAGAAGCTTTTATAAGTTTGACCTACAAAATGCATGCACACCAACTTTCCGCGCACCCACCAAAATTAAAAAAACCGTGAATTTAACAAAAATTCTATTCAAATATCGACCTTTTAACTCGAATACCGAGTTTAATACTCCTTTAATAACAAAGCCATTCGTTAAAACATCAACTCTCCGTTACAGTACCAAATGAAGCGAGATGAATGCAATTTTTATTCAAATCAGACTCGAACATGTCCAATTATCTAGGAAGCGTTGTCAACAAACATAATTTTGCTTCAAAACTTTTCCTACACCTCATTGACTTCGCTGATTCTTATACGAAAAGTTCGCCGTCAGCCAACCCTTGCTCCCTATTATTGGAGCTGCATTCGATTGATGATCACCATGAATTGAATTTACAGGCTCCTTTGTTAGCATAATATCTCTCGATCTAATAATTTTACCCATTCAATGGACATGTTTACGATACGTTGCTAGTATAATCCGTACGTAACGTATTGGTTTTGATTTGGATTTTATATGCAAATGTCTGGCGTTCTGAATTCGTTACAGAATGTACTTCCACAAATCCAATTCCGGAGATCATATTAAGGAGTATATGAATAGATTTAGATATATTGAAACGCAAAACTACTAACTTACTGCTGCTTCTGCTTGAGAATTCTCCAGCAAATTTCACCGCTTAAATGTGGTTTTATATTTTTAAAATGAGTAATAATCGTTAGGGATTAGGTCAGAGCTGTGAGGTGAGTCGTTAACCGCGGAACTGACACGCACTAATTACGACAACAACTGCAATTTTGGATCTGTGCGAAGAGGCGTTGTCTCGAAGCAGTAACATTACTATACCTAGTTAATTTACCGCGACGATTTTGACGCAGCTTCTATGTCACGCTGGCTTAATGAATATCCATTAGTAATTGTGGTTCTTAGTTTTATTTAATTACTGAAAAGGATTCCGTCGGCTACTCAGGGACACCATTATTTGGAACAAAATGTCTTTACCGATAGAGATTCTTTATGCATCCATTATTTTCTTGTTTAATTAATTCAAGTATACAATGCAGTACAGAAAATTGTCTTCCGTGGTCACTTGGTCTTCCTGACCTGAGCTCATCTTTCATGGATTTCCTCTTTCCACGCACTTCTGCTACTTAAAATTTAACCTGCTGTTACAAAAAGTCTCCACACTAGGCACAGGACAGGACAAAAGACAAAACTTTTCGTAACAGAACTGAAACACCGATATATAATCCATGGGTAACTCACTGCAACGTTTCGGTGTGTTCACCACGGCAAACTCGTCTGCGAAACAGGTGTGGGTTAATCGACAACAAAATTCTCAAGAGGGTGCCAAGATCCTTCACCAATTGTCATGCACCGATTCTCATGACCTATCTTCACGGATCCAAACAAGGGTAAACTCTTACCACGAAGAATAAAACTTACGGGTCTCAACGTACAAACAATAACACAATAAGACACCAAAGTAAAGTGAATGCTGTAAATAAAGCCTCTATATTCATAAATGTAACAATAAAAATTTGCAAGAACATCTGTGTAATAACAAATAAAACAACAGTAAATGTAATAATAATAAGGTCAAATCAAACTTTGTACACCCCGTATGTCAACCATGCTAAATATAAACAGTTAAGTTACAAATTAATCGCGCACTCTGTATATGTGTGCCCTTACAATTTTAAGGTGAAGCCCAAATTATCAGTAATTATTCAGAACGTAAATACGGTCCTGTTTGACAAATAGTAGACAGCAATAACAGCCAAATGGTAAACTCGAATTTCTGACCCAACTTAATGAATGCCTAAATTTCTGTGAATACCAGTTAAGCTGCATAAAACACCAATTAAATACATAAGTCAGTAAACCAGAATTGAGGTAAGACCATAATTTATAATTGACTAAAAATTAGTCAACAGATTGATTGGGTAAATACAGAAATTACAAAATGCTGAAGTACATTACGATATTAAGTTATATGATTTAGACAAGAGGTCAAACTAATTCGAGAAAACTCGAATAGTGGGAAAATTCCCAGGCGAATGAAGTATGACAAGGAAAGCAATTTAGCGGACGTAACCTCTATCTGAAAATTCACGAAGCTGAATTAACAATAATTAAAGTCCGAATACGAGTATCCGGAAGCTGGTGAAATGACGCAAGGTCCGGCGTTAAGTCAGCTTATTACCTAATGCGTAAAATGTAAACGGTAACGCCGAACCGAATCGTTATCGCTACTAATCAATCCGCATAATAATACAAAGAACTTTACTCATCAACAAAGTAAATTGCCAATTGTCTAAATTGCAATAGTCACGTAGCCATGAAAATAGACACAGCCACAACTGACAGCGGTCTGAAGTTAGTTCACAAAAGTTTTGTTTACAAATTGCTGCCGCCTAAACAACAGCATAATCTTAATTAAATATCAAAGTGCAGTGAATAACAGGTAAAAAATATTACACTGAATTCACCTACTGAAGGTAAGTGACCAGCCGCCAATGCATATTAAATTTTAAAACGGTAGAAAGTACCAAAACGTTAAAAATTACAACATCTACATAGTATTAGCTTCCTCATGGAGTTTGGTACCTGCCGAGATGGATTTAAAGGGCAACGGAGCTCGGCATACGTTTGACCGAAGATAAAGATCACACAAAACTGGGAAAACATCAAACCGTGGTTGTTAGTTGGGCTGATTGTCTCCAACTTCGGACGGCACGTGGAAATCGACAGCTGCAGGTAAACGAAATAGGCTGGTTGTTCGGAAGATGGTCCCACGAGATGCCACATTGCATGCGGGGGGTAACGTATCAGTTATTGGTAAAGTGTTTAATTAATCTGGGCAAGACCCAGTGATATTTTAGCAAAACACCAAAATGACTCGCAGACAACTAAATAAGTTCTTCTGTACATGGAGATGACTTAAATAATCCACGCGGCATGAACAAATCAAAATCTGAAATCAACTCGTACACTTTCACCAGCAACCCACAACTTGTACGGCCAAGAACTCAAGAGGAAGCCCCGTCTGACATTAATACTTCTGGAAATTCCACCCACCCTAAACTGCAGGAACTCAAAAAGTTTGAAGGCAGGTCGGCGGGAAACGGAACTGTAACCAAACCAAACACACCCATCAAACTGCCGGAATGCTACTGCGAGATTTACACATAACACTGAACGTAGCAGATTGCTTTCTCCATAGATATTATGCTATTATTCTTAAACCCTTTTTCTAAAGCAATGCCCTCCAACATAATAAAAATTAATGTTCATAATGCACCTTTTCTATTTTTCGCATACAACGGGTTTAAAAACATGTATAACTTATGCGAATAAGAACGATTCGTTCAAATTTTCCCTATTGTGATAGATAAGTTTGACAATATTGAAGGTATGAAAAATTAAAACAATCAGTTCGTTAAACAAGGCAGGTTGGAAAGATTTGTAATGTTTCAAATTTATAGCGACATTGTTAAAAATTCCTGGAACTGGAGTAAATTAGCACAAAACAAGCGTGGGAATGTAATGCAATGGAAATACAATGATATTGAATCGCAACTCAAATTGTGTTATCGAAATATATCCTGATTACTTCAATGTTTCAGTTCACAAAGCACAGTATTGAACTTTAATGGGCATCTATAACAAAGGCATAATTGTGAGTAGACATATTAAAACATGACTGCGCTGCATTGTTCGAAGCACATTTTTATGTTTCTGTAAAAAAATCGATAGTACAGTAAAGGAAACTCACGCTTTTGTGTTTTTTTTTAATGGATCACCGGTCAATCCTATTATCATTTAGATTTAAATGAAGGAAATAAGTTTTTTTTTTCATTTTTTTCTGTCAATCCTAATTTAGAGTGCTATATTTTGTTTAGCAAGGCTTTCGAATATGAGACTAAAATTACAATATCTAGACATAATACGGAATAGTTTATAAAAAATTGACGATAATTAATAACCGATTAATGATAAGAATATATTAAAAGGCAATCAGAATTAACATCTAGCGCCTCATAAATGTGGTATAAGTTATAGTGGATCTGAAGTTTCCCTATAGTGAGAAGTCAAAAATTACCCTTATATAAGAACACCTTTTTTTCTCATTCATTCATACTACCGTTCCTGCCCCGGAACCGCTTTCGCATTACTTCAGGGGGGTGCGGGCGTCCCTTACACACTAACCATTCATGCAGCATGCACCCTAAACTTAACTAACTGAAATGCGGTCGCCCCAGCTGAGATTCGAAACCACAGCGGAATGAGCGCAATTCAGTGTGACCTCGAGTGACAAAGCATTGCTGCGCTAGACCACCGAGGTCCCTATATAAAAACACCTGCTTAAGATGGAGTGCAAAGACCATTGGCCCTCAACAGAATTATCAGAATCATTATTACATTGAAGAGTATTTTTGTAGGAGTATTATTTTTACCAATTGGCAAACCATCTGTCACAGAATATGTACCAGTGAATCTAGAGACTTCCAAATTGGAATACTAAAAATCGATTTTTAAATAAGGATCTGAAAGATATAAATAATAACAGATAATATTGTCCATAAAGTCAAGGAAAGATACAAAAATCATTACGGTACTGTAAAAATATGTTCAGTTGTATTATTCAAACGCAATGTGAAGCTACCTGGCATGACAATGACAATAGATTTCTGATGTCTGTACAAAAAAGATTTGGTTGATTACTTATCAGTTACGCTATTTACAAAGTACTTAACTAGTATCTTGACAACGAAGCAGTTAACAATAATGAATTAAATTATGCAATTCGGCGCATCGAATGACCATACAAAACCGTATGTAGCTGCAACCCCAGCGTGCAAATTTCAGTCCTGAACTAAAGTAATACAAAAAGTTTCAAAACACTTACACCGGGAGTTCTCGAACGAGAAGGAATACAAAAAATAGATCTAACTTCGCCGGACAGACCATATATATTGCTATGTTATATGGACCTTAATTTAGATAATCCGATAGAAAATTAATTTATTTAGATAAATGAAAGCTATTTTATGCTTTACACCTAAACAATAAATTGTTCAAACCAAGCAAAGGATTTTGTTGGGGTTGATCTGGTGTATAGCCTTTGAATTCTCTATTTAATTTTGCTTGTTAGTGGTCGTAATAATTGTATGAAAGTATTAGAGGTATTTATCAAACTTGACTGCGAGTTTTTCACATGGAAAACAATAAGACATGAGATTTGTGTATTATGTTCGACAACTATCAACTATCATGTAATTTTGGAGAAAAATGCACCATTCAATTATATGATTTTTCTGAATAATAATTGGATATAGATGTGGAGACCATTTTAATATGATTTTGATAATTTTTAATAGTTGTATTAGTAATTTAAGGTGATTTATGTTTAGAACGAATATGAATTTTGTCCAAATAAATAACTACATAATAGGTCGTATGAGATGTCAAAACATTCCTTTTTAATTACGGAATATGTCTATAATTTCAGTTTTGATGTAAATAACATTTTCGAACAGTTATTTAAATATTTAAGATTTGGTTGCTTTGTGTGAATTTCATTCTGGTTTGGCTGAGGAAGTCGCATACTTTTTGTAAAATGTACTTATTTATGTTTGTATTATGATTTTGCCACGGTTACTTGTTGAAAAAAAACAACGGATGCCTGCCATAAAAATCTCAATGTGAATAGACGCTCGTCTGGCGAGTCAAATAAAATCGGAATGTTGTGTGTTTATTATAACCCGTTTGAATAAAACTATGTTAATAAATGTTACGGTTCAAGTCAGCGGTATTTGTTAGTTATCTGTGTGAAAAATAGATAAAATTCGGTAAATTACCGAAAAATCAAGAATTTGGGTCGGAGTATCAAAGTAGCGTCAGTAGACTTCAGTTGTTTTTTTGGTCATGTTTTGTTTGTATCTGCGTTAACAACAAACTTCAAGGTTAGGAATCATATACAAGTTGGACAAAGGTTTTATACCTGTTAACTATTTGGGAGATATTCCCAACATATTCTGGAACTGCAACTGGAATAGCAATCCAATTTAATTTAAAATTAAATTAAAACAAATGAGTAACATCCAATCAACAATTTTAAAAGTGAAGCAAGTTTGGGGTTTGCAATTCAAGAAGAAAATATAAAAGTGCAACCTATTTGTGAGTTTATTGGTATATTTGAACATCTGAAGTAATAAGCAGTAAATAATATTTGGGTTAATTATCTTGTGAATTTGTGATTTTACGAATAGGAGGATACTCAGTCCAAAGTTTTTTTGCGAGGAACTTAGAAAAAAGCAACAAGTGATGGACTTTCGTTTTGAAGTTCAAGATTAAAAGGGTGAAGGAGTGCCATCCAATTTCATATAGTGAATTTTACCAACATCAAAAGAAAATAAACAAGTGCTTCTGTGCGAAAAGGTGGGCCCGTTTGAAAGTGCTTTGTTAAATTAGGCCTTACTATTTATTTCACGTAACTTTGTCATTTAATTGTTAAAGTTGTTCAAGGTTTTAAAAAAAATTATACAATGCGATAACATTTAATTCATTTCCTCGATGCATCCATATGTTATAAGTTCATGTTTACTACCTTGTATCCTTCACCTTGTTCAGTTAACCAGCGCAAGAATTTAAAGGTCATACAGCAATAACCAAAATTTATATTATAAATCCTGAGATAAGAATTCTTTTAAAGTTTATAGTTGAAGTGTGCCCTTCGTGTTGTTTCAACAACTTATGTAACAATATTGTATTTTTTACATATGAAAAACAGATCATCTTTATTACGGGTGCAAATAAAGGAACATTCCCCCTTTTTTCAAACGTAATATTTATGTCGCTTCAATGTGTTGAATTAGTTAAGAAATAATACATATCACAGAACTTCATTTAGAATTAAATTGCAAAGCATCACCTACGACGATCGTGCTTAAGTAGTAGGATTTAATACTGTTTTAACCAGCCAGCAACTATGCAATAACAAAGATAGCAATGCTTTCAAATTAATAGACATACGCAGGCAGGAAGTTCTACGAACAACGAGGAATACAAAAATTAAACCCTATTCAATATCGACAAATACTGGTTGTACATTGCAAATATATCTTTAACTTGTATGGCGATAAACATCCTAAAAAATTTTACATATGTAGTTTTTCCTAAGCAACAATGTATGACACACTTACATTTGTGGATATATCATTCCTTAACATACACAAGCCCCTGTTGCATACTATAAAATATCTTTCACTTCGTACTGCGTACTATACAATTACCCCATAAACGCAGCCGAAATAGCTTCTTCTTCTTTTTCTGACTATAGGCCAATGGCCTGTTAATTTCCTACAATGGAGTAGGTTGTATGAGCCCTCCTTGCACGTATACCGGACAGAAGGCTAGCCTAACCCGTCAAATAGCGAACAGAAGTTCCACTACATGGTTTACGATTGTCAAAGATGTTCGTATGACAACCGGGACCGACGGTTTTACGTACCCTCCGAAGCACGACCGGTTGCATATGCCGCTATATTGGTCCACCCATCCAAGTACTGACCAGCGCGGATTTGCTGGATTACGAATACCTAAATAGTTAATTTGTGATATTATTCACCTTGTTTGGCAACAATGTGTACCAAGGAGTTTCTCTTACTAATCTTGTAATCACTCAAAGACTAAATTGATGTTACGAACGATATAGTTTACCTTGATTTCATAATTGAATCGTTCATTTCATAAACCACCCGTCAATTTTTTGCAAATTTGAGTTTTTACTATAAACCGCATCTACGGGGTTATTTACATCTTCTGTGTAAAAATCGCATAAGTCCCATAACACATTAATTGCCTACTTCGGTCTCAATTGCATTATTCACTGCAAAAACCACATAAGTCAGTGACTTGCATTGTTTTTTCGCTCTACTGTCAAATTAACTATTTCGACTTATGTGGTTTTTGTAAGGAACGATTCTTGAAGACTAACTAACTCCACTAACATTCTTCTAGGTATTTATTCAAACTATAAGTATGCAACCTCAAGAAATTGGTTGCTGTTAAGACACAAATTTATTTTGAAAATTTAAATAAACGTACAGTAAATTTGGTTCCCGGCGTATTATTTTCAAACACTGTATAGGTATAAATTGGGGATCACAAGTGGCTTAAGAGCGTTACTGATTTATGAATTTCCGTAGTGGCCTTTAATTATTAGAACAAGTTCATTCTCTTACGTTGACACACTTATATAACAGAAATATGCTGAATGTATGAAGAAATTCTATGCTAACGAGCGAATGGTTTATGGCTTCCTTCATAATCTTCGAAAAATGTAACAATAATGATGATCAATATTAAATCTTAGAACAAAACAATAAACTTTTATTTTTCATTAGTAAAATTGTTCAATGATAATTTTAGAAGACATTGTCTACCAAATAAAGCGAGAAATCCCTATTAAACAATTTTACCACGTACACTCGTGAAATGTACTAAGAATAAAGCTTGAAAGGAATTTTTTATTTCAATTCTCGGCTCTCTAATATAAATGTTACATTTCATGAAGAAGTCGTGTTTCAGGCTGACGACAGAGAGAGATGTGCGTAGCAAAGCTGAAAATGCCAGACATACTTTGTCGTTGAATGGAAATGTTTACTTTGCTGCAGATTCTCCTTGGGTTATTAATAAAGATGTTCCGGAAACAATAATTGTTTAGAACACAATTCTAGCATTACGTAAATTGATTGTGATCCCATTAGTGAGATGGAGAGAACGTTCCAGTCCATTGCGCGAATGTATGTTGATGCAATGTGAAGCGGTAACTGTTTCCTTAAACGCGCATGCTATATAAACGACATATGACGTTCCGCAGGCAAATTCCCTTTAATAGATTCGAATAATACTCAAGATAGAGGCCGCATCGAGATTCAAAAAAAGAGCTGAATAATATATGAATAACGCAGGTCACGTGTACGTGGCAGCGTGTCCCGAGGGCACGAAAGTGTTTGCGACATGCGACACAACGGCAGCATCTTCGATATTGGAATAGTTTCTTGCAGGGACACAGGCGAAGTATTTCCTGGAAGACAGGCAGCACCGCCGTCAAAATGTCTTGCCTACATCTACATCTACATCACGCTTCCGCCTCTTCATTGTCGTTTGCGTTTATTGGGTTCCGGCAACACTCAATAAAACCAAATACGTGGTCTGCGTGTTCAAGTATTTTATACATTTTTATATACGGCCATGTATACGCCATAGGAGTTACGAGAGGTTTCCCTGATTTAATGGAACTACAAGTGGATAATTTTAGCTTTTGAGTGGTGGTGCTTCACACACACCGCCTCCAGAAACGAAATTAATGATGGTAAAATTGTTAGGGTATACCACGTTGTGGCAAGACCATTCCGGGGGCATTCAAAACTTTAAATGTTTTCATAGTACTTGAGAGAATAATTGACTGAAATATGTTTACGTAAGAGAAACCTGCTACGAAATGGGTTCCTGGTCCCTAAGCTCGACACTGCTGCCTGTAATTATCTGTCTGTGCTAGTCTGCTTTTATATCTCAGCATTAAAGTCCTAACATTTATTACGAAGTCTCATAAAAACAAGTTACTTCCTAGCTTGCTTAATAATAGTTAACAAAACCAAAATAGACAGGTAATTCACATATTTGTGCTAAAATTTCAATCACTTTTCATAATATACAAATTTAAGGAAGAGTGTTAAGCGTAATAATCATGAATGTGGCATATGATGCAGTAGTTTATACTGTCGCCATTTAATCATCTGGTATCGATTTATATATTTCGGGTTTCAATAGATGTTAATGTTACGTAATCTTGTTATAATCATATTATTATTGTCATATAGAAGAGGAGGGAATTAAACATTTTTTCAATTACATTACGCACAGTATCGCATTGAATGGGACATATAACTGCTTCCCCAAGTGTTCAGGTAATTGTGATTAGCCAGTGTAAAAAAAGAAACACGTAGAAAGTATTAGGGTGAATAGTTACGATAAAAGTGTCAATAAAGTAAAGTGCTACGATCACCAAATTGAATATCGAGCTGTCTATTTCGTACTTGTGTTCTTACCGATAGATTTCTAAGGCGCAGTTATATCATCCCATTATATTATTGAAACTGTGTGTCGAGGGCTGCGTCTGCCGAATTTATTTTCTTTGTAATATCTCCCTATTTCATTAGCTTGTGTGCTCGGTAATGGTACTACGTGTTCCTAAAGTGCTGTGTTCCTCTAATTTAATGTCAGACTTGTAAGATCCTATTTAATTATTAGAGATCTGTTTGCAGTAATCGTACTGCGTATATCTAACTAAATAATTATATAATAATATAATAATTAATTAAGTTTTGTACCCTTAACTTACTCTCTGAGCTGTGAGTACCTGTTCTATTATTAACTCTACGTGCTTGGCATTTTATGTACCTAAACCCCACTGTGAGAGCTGTGTGGCCTGAATTTATTGTTCAGGTTGTGTGCTCAGTATTGTTATCGTGTGCAGGTGCTGTCTATACTGTGTCCTCCAATTTATTGTCAAAGTTGTGTCTTCCTATTTTATTATTAGAGCTGTCTTCTCAGTAATAGAGCAGTGTGTATTTCTTTTCTATTCATTCATACTACCGCCTCCCCCCCCCCGGAACCGTTTTCATATTACTTCAGGGGGACGCGGGCGTCCCTGGTACACTAACCATTCATGCAACATGCATAAACTTAACTAAGCGAAATACGGTCGCCTCAGCCGGGATTCGAACACCCCAGCCGATCGCTGCATTTCGCTGTGTCCTCGAGTGGCAGGGCGTATCCGCATTACTTCACCGAAGCCCCTAAAGCTGTGTGTATTAAATTAATAACTGACCTATATGCTTAACATTTATGTACCTAAACGGCTGCATAGTCCAAATCCATTGATCCATCCAAATGAGCTGTGTGGTCCTAATTTAATATTCAAGTTGTGTGTTCAGTAATGTTACCATGTGTACTTACTGTGTATACTATATCCCCCAATATATTCTCAAAGTTGTGTCCTAATTTATTATTAGAGCTGTCTGCTCACCAATAGTCTTGTATGTATTAAATTAATAATTGAGCTGTGTGCTTAGAATTGTATGTACCTAAACGACTGTGTAGTCTAAATCCATTGATCCACCCAAATGAGCTGTGTGGTCCTAATTTAATATTCAAGTTGTGTGTTCAGTAATGTTACCATGTGTACTTACTGTGTATACTATATCCCCCAATATATTCTCAAAGTTGTGTCCTCCTAATTTATTATTAGAGCTGTCTGCTCAGCAATAGTCCTGTATGTATGAAATTAATAATTGAGCTGTGTGCTTAGAATTGTATGTACATAAACGACTGGGTAGGCCAAATCCATTGATCCATCCAAATGAGCTGTGTGGTTCTAATTTAATATTCAAGTTGTGTGTTCAGTAATGTTACCATATGTACTTACTGTGTGTACTATATCCCCCAATATATTCTCAAAGTTGTGTCTTCCTAATTTATTATTAGAACTGTCTGCTCAGCAATAGTCCTGTATGTATTAAATTAATAATTGAGCTGTGTGCTTAGAACTGTATGTACCTAAACGACTGTATACTCCAAGATCATTATAAGAGCTGTGTGGCCCGAATTTATTATATATGCGTTCAATAATATTAGCTTGTGTACTTGCTGCGTATACTGCGTCTCCCAATTTATTGTCAAAGTTGTATCTTCCTATTTTACTATTAGAGCTGTCTGCTCATGAATAGTTCTGTGTACATTACATTAATAATTGCATTTTATGTACCTAAACGACTGCTTGGGCCAAATCCATTGTGAGAGCTGTATGGCTCGAATTTATTATTTAAGTTAGGTGCTCAGTTGTGTGTTCAATAATGATACCTTGTGTACTTACTGTGTATACTGTTCCCTAATTTATTGTTAAAGTTGTGTCTTCCTATTTTACTACTAGAGCTGTCTGCTCAGGAATAGTTCTGTATATATTACATTAATATTTGAGCTGTGTGCTTAGGATGTTATGTATCTAAACGACTTTGTAGTCCAAATTCATAATGAGAGCTGTGTGACCCCAATTTATTATTCCAGTTGTGTCTTACTATTTTATAATTAGAGTTGTCTGATCAGTAGCTGTACTGCGTGTTGGGAGTTATTTCAGCTATGCACTCTTTGTTGGTGCTATATACCGACCTTGAGAGTTATGATATCTAACCACCGTCCGTCCGCTCACAAACACAAAATTCTTTTACTGTGTCCATATTTTGAAACGCAGTGAAAAGTGCAGGGTGGATTTATTGCGGTGCTTTTCAGTGCTTTCGTAAAGAAGTAATACTTTTTAAAATTATCAAAGTTAAAGCATAGAAAAGAAGAAATAATTGATTAATTAACGTACCAGAAAATTATACTATAAAACTAATGTTAATTAAGCCAATTAGGCTAGGAACAGCAAGGTGTAACGTGTGATTTCTGACGCATAGTGTATATCAAAAGTGTATTCCCATTACAGCGTTTTGGACGGCATACTTCGGGTTTCGAATTCAAAAATTTGTCCTCATATTGAGTTCTGCGCATCGATCGTGAATTTTCGATTCTCGGACCGCAGTCAGCTGGATTAAGTTAGAACGTATTCTATTTTCAAGAAGTGCAGACTTGAATTTTTAATTAAGGTCGTTACGACTCGGAAGATTATTCCAATTTGTGAATTTTCATGTGATTAGGGGAAACTTAAGCACGGTAGTGTGATAGTAAGATTTTCCCAGGGAGAAATCCTAATATAGTGCGCTTAGGAGAGTTTTTCTTCTGCCAATTTAACATCGTATGGTAAGCTTAGGAAGGTCCTTATTCCACCTTTTTCTTTTCTAAGACAGTTGAATTTATTTAGGCATCAAACAGCAGCCGGAAGAGTGGAAACAGCCGGAAACTGATCGAATTTATAACGACGTGGGAAATTCCGCGAGCCAGATAATTCCAGTGCAGGGACAGTCGGCGTAGCAGGTGTGCGTGCAGAGAGTCCATTTTGTAAAGACATCTACATTCAAGGTCTGTTAGACAACTTATTAACTTACCTGCGTTGGGTTGATAAGTCCACGGAATTTCGAGAACTATCAAAAGACGAATAACTGCAACCCGTTTAATTGCGTAGACATATTTATGGTGGAATATAATAAATACTCGAAAAAGTTTTGTATTAAGTTCAATATTTTACTTGGAAAAATTCTTGTTCATATTCAAATAACTTTTTGTACACTGAGAACTTGTTAAATGGTCTGCAGATTACGAGATTAAATTTCTGATTTAAAGTTCAAACGAAAGGGGGAATTTTGCGTAGGTTTATAATTATCCGTGCGCATATACCATTTATTTTGGGTAATTAATCTAGTTTTGGGTATACGAGGCCTCGCGATATCGTCGCTTCTAGACGGGAATTCGGGTGGTTTGTTTGACTTTTTTTTAGAAGTGGATTAACGCTTCCTAAGTTTAAAACTGATCTACGCATTATTGTTTTCCCTACAAATTTTCGGTTCTGCTTTGTATATAAAAATTAAATCAGAGAGAGTAACGTACTGTGGTCCGTTCATTTTATTCATGAATGTGAATTTATGTACATATATATAACTTGGGGTTGTGATCCTGATTTTTTTTATGCTTTTTATGCTTCATACATATATAATTTTGGGTTGTATTGATTAATTATTTTTCTGGATCATTATATTTGGAAATCTGTCAATTACAATTGTGTTTTATTCTGTCTTGAAAAATAAGTTTAATATTACCAAGCAAGGTAAGTTCGCCTCCAGGAAGGTTCCTGTTTACCCAAAGTTATCTTCGAGGAGAAAAGAGTTTTTTTTTAAACAGGTGGCGCCTAGGCTTACATCGAACCACCCTTCTTCGACTGCAGCTAGTCGAACCCTTGTCCTTAATACCTGGACCTTGTTTAGAAATTTGATGTTTCGATAAATTGTGTGTATAAAACTATTTTTGTTGTCGCCGTCGCTTAACTAGACGTCACAAAGGAAATACAAGAACAAAAGACAGAAAACAAAGACAAACATTTAAAAAATAGGTAACAGGCTAGAGAATAGAATAATTAGAATAAATTTGAAATTTCGAAAAGAAAATAAGATTTACATAAGGCGAAAATTAAGAATACATTTAAAAATATAAGAAGAAATTAATAATGGGCAGTAAATAACAAGCAACACAAAGAAAACATAATAGAAAGTTAAACTTACGCACTAAATCAGCAAAGCGTATTCGAAAATGCATTACAAAAATTTAGTTATAATAGCAACCAAACCGTTTTTCTCTCAAAAACCGATAAATGGAAAGGAACTTAAAAACTAAGGAAATATCATTATTGCTGGCTCTGTATTAAGAAGAAACATTACATATGAAATAACCATAAGGAATGCGCCATATAAATAGAAAACAATAAACAATAATAATGACACCATATAAAATACCATTATTAACATACAATGAGGCATTCATTTTAATGGCACAATATCTACGACAGCAAACTAAATTTTAAACTTGCCAAAAGTAGATATAAGGTAAAACTACAATTTCGACGAAAGTCATTGGTACAAATCAATATAAATTTTTTCCAAAAGAATTCCTGCTGTTGCATAGGCAACCAATATTACACCAGATAATTTTTTCTGTCGGTGAGACCAACAAAAAAACGACGATGAAAAAATTATTTATCCTTGATTCAAATCTGGGATTTTTTATTTCAATGAATCTGTATTGCATCAATTAATTTTAGCAACTTATCAGCGGCATGTCGTTGTTGTTCCAAAGCCGAGCGCGACAACTTTTAACAACGATTAATTAAACCAATCAATTCGAGAATTCATAATAGATAAGCACTTTTTCACATGTCGCTTACGCATTTTTACATTTGCAAGCCATCTCTACATCAATATATTGACAATTTACCATAAATATTAACAAATTAACAGGAATAAGACGAAATGTGTGAAACTGAGTTTTTAAATATCATATTCCTGTGGTTAAACAAAATCTACAATTTTAAAAATGTTGCTGTATTGTTGGTTGCCTATTCAAAAGCGAGCATCCCAAAAGTCTTCTCTTCTCTTCTATTCAGCCTTTTTCCGTCCACTCCTGAACGTAAGCCTCTTCCATGTACCTCTGTTTTGCGCCTTTTGCATCCAGTTTCTCCCCGCTATTTTCCCGATATCGTCTATCCATCTTGTGGGTGGTCTTCCTACGCTTCTCTTTGTTTGTCGCGGTCTCCATCTAACTATTCTTGATGTCCAGCGTTTTGTATCTTCTCTAGCCACGTGTCCAGCCCATTGCCATTTGATATGGGCTACTCGTTGCATAATATCGGGTATTTTTGTTCTTTTTCTAATTTCCCCATTTCTGATCCTGTTCCTCAGGCTAATGCCTAGCATTGCACGTTCCATCGCTCTTTGCGTTACTCTAAGTGTTTCTGCGCTTTTCTGGGTGATAGCCATGGTCTCCAGCCCATATGTTTTGACAGGTAGTATACAGGTTTCGTAAACCTTCCTTTTTAGATTTATGGGTATATTTGTGTTTTTAAGTATGTTTTAGTTTCCCAAAAGCTGCCCACGCTGCTCCAATTCTTCTTCTTATTTCCCGGGTTTGGTTTTCTTTCCCCAGCTTTACCGCGTGCCCTAGGTAAATATACTCTTCTACCGTTTCTAACCTTTCGTTTTCTATCATAATCGGATCATTGTTGCTACTCATTATCTTGGTTCTACTTAAGTTCATTGCTAGTCCCACTTGTTTTGAAGCATTGTTTAATTGTTGTATCATACTTCGCAGTTCATTTATGTCGCTGTTGATTAAGACAATATCATCTGCGAAGCGCAAATTACTGAGGAATTTTCCATCGATGTTTATACCCACATTTTCCCAGTTGAGTTGTTTAAAGACATCTTCTAGGGCAAGCGTGAATAGCTTGGGTGATATTGTGTCCCCCTGGTGAACTCCTCTTCTTATCTGTATTTTGTCTGTTTCCAGATCTTCGTCTATTTTTACGTGAAACGTGGCATGCTCATAAATGTTTTTTAGAATGAGCGAGTATCTGGAATCGATTCTTGCGTTGTTCATCGCCGCCAGGACAGCCCAGATTTCGATTGAGTCGAAGGCTTTCTGATAATCTACGAATGCCAGATGTATGGGGATGTTATATTCTGTAGCCTTCTCGATCAAGGTTCTGATCGTTTGGATGTGGTCTGTGGTACTGAAATTTCTCCGAAATCCTGCCTGCTCTACTGGTTGGTAAAAGTCGAGTTTTCCAGTAATACGGTTGGTTATGATTTTAGTTAAAAGTTTATACAAGTGGGATAGCAGGCTTATAGGACGATAGTTTTCAATATTTGTGATGTCGCCTTTTTTGAATAAAAGAATAACCTCTGCATTTCGCCATGTTGTTGGTATTTGTCCCTCCGTTAGGCATTTGTTTAGGAGTATTTTGACTGCTTCTTCTATGACCTCGCCTCCTGTTTTCAGCATTTCGCAGGTTATTCGATCTTCCCCAGGGGCTTTTTTGTTCTTCATTTGTTTGAGCGTTGCTTCAATTTCGTATTTTGTTATTTCCGGAAGGTCTTCTGATCCTACATTTACGATCGTGTTTGCTATCGTGTTTGCTGTAGTTTCAAAAGTGCTGCAGCGAAACTACAGAATACCAAAGAGCATAGGTATATGTAGTGCAAATTCTAGAAAATCAAAAGCGAAATAAAACTCGAATCGGAAAGAAAATCAGAGGGAACTAAATTCCGTAAATGGTATCTGAAAAAATGATGGAAACGACCATTTGATATATCAAAATTTTTCAAATTTAAAATTTACCAATGTGTGAAATTTCCTTGGGGACTTGCAACAGATATCGATGGCAATATAATCAAAATATCTTAACGCCTGCGGCTGGTTCTGCACAATAGTGGCTTACTGAGTGATGCAAAACCTTGAAGCAATCAGTATTGTTACTAAGGTGGCAAATTTAGTTAGAAAACCTATACAGTTAATGATGTTCCAAACAAAACTAATATACTTCACACTCGATTCAAACACTATTGTCAGAATAATAAAAATATCTAAAACTGTTCAACACCACAGGTTGCTAACTGCAATTATATATTTATGTTTGAAGTTTACTTTGCCTTTCTCTGAAAGAAATTTCGTCGGCTTTGGCGCTGTTCATACCGAAGCTGAAAAATGTGCGCAGATGAAATGTATACTCTTATTAAAAGATTAAGCAGTTGATGCCTACTAAGCTAATAAAAAATTACCTGCTTTCAGTTATTCTCCTGCTTGTATTTTACAAGGAGAATAAATTTAATTTTTTTGTATTATTTCTTGCCATCTCACTCAGCACGGAATTTATTGTCATTATAAAGTCGATAAAAAGAGTTAATCGACAGTATTCTTCACCTCCGCTCAAAGAGAGTTTATTTAAAGCTCAGTTTAAGGTCATTTTTCAGAGAAGTTCGTGCATATCTTAGCGAGATCGTAAAACCGTGAGACTTTTAGTTAAGCAAACGCCGCCTGCTTTTAGTCATTTTGAAGTTTAACAACGTAAATCAAGACTTTAGGAGAGCAACACACTCAGATGAATTTCAGGACAATAATTCTAACTTAAAATCACCAGAACTAGTTCTACACTTTTACAATTCAAAGAGTTGGGTAGTTTACTTAAAAAGTTTACATTAGTTTTATTGAAAACTATTTTAAAATGCCCATTTTACCAGAAGATCAATTAAAAACGCTTGGCAAACTATGCGAAATCCCCCAAGTTTAAATAACAGTAATTTAGATTTTGTCGAGGCAAACGCCAAAAACAGCAGACACTGCCGATGTTCCGGTTGAAAATGTTGATTCAATTTAAAACTTTGATGGAAGTTGAAGCTGTGACACAAATTGCATACTTTACAATTTACTTGGGGATAATGCACGCGAAGCTTTCAGTGTATGCGCTGCATTTACCCACTTACCAAGTCTTTTTGTCCTGGTAGGACCAACTTTAAGCTCTACCTAAGCTCGGCCGAGTTAACGTTGAACTTCCAAACTTGAATACATGAGAAATGCATTCGAAATAAATTCCTTGCATGAAATTGCATTACGATTTAATGCTATCTCTTTGCAAATCTCAAACTTGTAAAAACCCACTTGTAACTCGCTTTTATTATAAAAAAATTTAACGATAATATCCGCTTTAGATCTTTAGGGCTTTGAGAGTGTGTATGTGTTTTATGTATTGTTTGTCGGTAGGCCTGGGTCCAGGTATCGATATATTAATAATATATACTATATTCAACACTTGCAAACGGTATCAATACGCATATCCTTATAGCTATAAGACGTTCGGTATTGTGATACGATCCATATAGCCATAACACGATCCTTATTGTGATACGAAGATCCGTATAGACGTACGACGATCCGTATTGCAATACGAACAATCCGCATCGTGATACGACGATCTATGTTGCGATACGACAATCCGTATACCGAAACGACGATCCGTATAGCCAATACACGATCCTTATTGTGATACGAAGATCCGTATAGATGTACGACGATCCGTATTACGATACGAACAATCCACACAGTGATACGACGATCTGCATTGCGATA
>JABXWE010017755.1:0-48272 GCA_014611495.1 Limonius californicus
CTCTTTTAGAATTTTTATTCTTTATATCGTTATAATGGTAAGTCATTATGTTTCAAAGCTTATAATTTCACTAACCTAACAAAATATTTTTTGTATCTTGCAGATTGACCATTTTAATTTCATTAATAATTACAACCTATGATTTTGAAGAAGATTCGTTTTTAGTTATATGTATAACATGTGTATCTGAAGAAGATTCGTTTTTAATTTGAATCGAAATATATAATACTTTATTTATTGTGATCTACGTATTATTTAGCTGCTATTTTCCCTATTTTATTAATAAAAATAATATTACATTGCTTTTTTAATAACTACATCATCTGTGAGTAATATATACTAGAATATAACAGGCTAAGCCATTATTTAAAATATCTCAAAATTTCAAAAATATTAACAAAAAATCATTTACTGAAGTTTCGCTTCGCTTGATTTGTTTTATATTATTGAGATCCATAACAACATAATTCTGAAAAGAACTGATTTAATTGAATTGTAAACAATTAAGTATCAGCAATTGCTATAATAAGCAATTGTTATTTCATAAATATAGACCGTACAATATGATAAATGAACCACTTCGACCTTAGCACAGCCAGTCTCTAACTGGCTCCGCTTTCTGTATAAATTAAGCAGCCAGTCGTGACACTTGGAACGAAGTTGCATGATGAATAAAATAGGTAATCTTTTAAATAAAGCTTTTTTCCACACATTCGCTCGAAACGGGAAATCAGTTAAGTAGAGCTGTAATGGATTTGAATATTTCAAATAGACAGATTGTTGCTACCCTAAGGTTTTGTAAAGTAGACTGGGAGGTTGGGTACAGGCAGAGCCGACAACGCGGCCCAAGGCGAAGCAGAAGTCAGATTGAACATGGCGCTATAGCGGCCTGCAGCAGTCTTGAATAAAACATATAAATTAAAGAGTTGTTTTTAAATACGTTACATGGCGTCAGGTGGAAAACAAATAAAAGAAGAAATGGAATGATTCCGGCCACCGAATACATTGGATTTTAGTGGAAACGTAATAAAAAATTGGACAAATTGTACCAAAAACTAGAATGGCTTATGGAAGCATCAGGCAAAGATGGGGCAACCGATAGCCAAAAGAGAGCAATTCTTTTTAACCTAATCGGAGATGAAGGAATTGAGATATACAACACTTTCAAGGTAGTAAAAAAACTGCAAAATTTATTTTTATTCTCGGATTATTCTGAACCCCGAAAAAATATGGTCTATGAGAGGTATGAGAGGTTTCTAAAGGCCGATCAAAAAGAGGGGCAGACAATTGAGAATAACATTACGGAGCTCAAGTCATTAGTGGTGAGGTGCGAATACGAAGAAGAGAATGAAATTGTACTGGACAAGCTGGTAATAGGTATCAAGACAGTGGTGCACCTAATAAATGGACATGTGGAACAACATCAAGAAATGAGAGAGGCCCGTCAAGTAACAACTATGAATGGACAAAGGGACCTGTGTCAAGTAACAGTAGGAGCTTTGTGGGAAAAGACAGTACCTTCAAATGTGACAAGTGTGCAACATACCATAGGAGAGGAAGATGTCCTGCATATGGGAAGAAATGTGTTTATTGTGGAAGGCACAACCATTTTCAAGCCTGTTGCAACATGAAAATGAAGAACGAAAATTCAAAAAAATACAATTCTGTGTATGAAGGGGTGGAAGAAGAAAATGATGAAGATGACACGTTCCTAATAAACACAATAACTGTTGATAAAATTGATGCATATAAACATGAAACAGTAGAGAATGTAATGATAAATAATCAATTTGTAGGTTTCAAGGTGGACACTGGAGCCCAGTGTAATATACTCCCTGTTAGCGAATACGAGAAGTGCATAAGAGTCAAAACAATACTATACCAAGCAGTTCAAATATCACAAGTTAATAGCTTATGGAGGATCCGAAATACAGGTGAGAAGACTGGACACTTAAATGTGAAGTCAGGGGTAAGAAAATAATATTACCATTTTATTTACTTTGAGAGACGATATAAAACTGTGTATAAAGCAGCACGTGGGATACCATAAAGTCTGACAAATCAGTTTAAGGCAGCTCTGGACAAATTTGACGAGGCAAACGTAATAAAAAAGGTCTCAGAACCCACGGATTGGATAAACAATATTGTATTGGTAGAGAAACCTAACAAAACCGTGCGTGTATGTTTAGACCCTGCTGATCTAAATAAAGCAATTAAGCGTGAACACTACAGAATTCCTGCTCCAGAAGAAATTATAAATGAATTTGAAGGGAAAAATGTTTTTCAATATTAGATTTAAAAGATTCGTTTTATCAGATAGGGTTAGATGAAACATCTGCACAAAATGTTGTACGTTTTCCACACCATTTGGTAGGTACAGATTTACAAGGCTTCCAGTTGGAATAAATACTGCTGCTAAGGTGTTTCAAAGAAAGAACACAGATATTTTTGGGGGAATATTAGGCAACCAGATATACATTGACCATTTGACTATAGCCGGCGTAGATGAGAATGAACATGATGAAATACTAAAATAAGTGTTGGACACTGCACAGAAACATGGAATAACTTTTAATAAAAGCAAGTTTCAGTACGAATTAAAGGAAATAAAATTACTAGGATTTATTGTTTCAAAAAAAGCAATCCAAATAGATGCCGCAAAAATAGATGCGATA
Source organism: Limonius californicus (assembly GCA_014611495.1). Lineage (NCBI taxonomy): Eukaryota > Metazoa > Arthropoda > Insecta > Coleoptera > Elateridae > Limonius > Limonius californicus. The sequence goes on from JABXWE010017755.1 coordinate 2,676, forward strand.
GATAAATTAGAGAATCCTAAAGAAAAAAGGGGGCTTTTAAGGTTTTTGGGTTTGGTTAAATATTTGGGTAGGTTTATACCAAATTTATCAGATTTAAATGCACCGTTACGACAATTAAGACGCGATGATGTAATATGGCAATGGGAAGAAATACATACAACTACAATTAATAAAATTGAGAACGTGCTAACAAATGCACCAATCTTAAAACATTTTAAATGTGACGCAAGTAAAAATGGTTTGGGAGCGTGCCTCTTGCAAGCCACCAAACCGGTGGCTTATGCATCTAGGACATTAACAGACTGTGAAAAACGCTATGCACTTATTGAATGCGAATTAAGTGCAATTTTGTTTGCAGGCGAGAAGTTCCACTTTTATATGTATGGTAGGTTAGTACCTGTAAACGCAGGCCATAAACCATTGGTTTCTATATTTAAAAAATACATTAATAAAGTCCCAACTAGGTTACAAAGAATGCGATTGAGACTAATGAAATATGAATTAGAAGTCACTTATTTACCAGGGAAAGAAATGTTTATAGCAGACACACTATCTAGAGCATCCTCAAAAGATCCGGTGGGTGAGGATAAAGAAATGTCTTTTTAGTTCATATCATCATTAAAATATTACCTTTGACGGAAAATAAAAAAAGGGAATTTACCGAAGCAACACAGTCTGACTTGAACCTAAAAACAATAATGTGATATTTGAGGAGTGAATGGCCAAAAAATCATAAAGATCTAAATTCGAATTTAAAAATTTTCTCTAAATTAAACACGAGATTAATGAGCTGGAGGGAATGATCTTTTATGGTGACAGGGTAATAGTACCAGAACTGCTACGACCGGATGTACTAAAGCAAATACACGAGTGGCATTTAGGTATATCAAAGTGTAAGGAGAGGGCAAGGGAAAGACTTTACTGGCCGGGGATGTCTTCTGACATTACAGCGCTAGTGATGGGTTGTGAAATATGCGCAGCAGTTAGGAACAATAATGCTACGTTACCACTCTTATCTCATAAGTCATAAGATACCTAATCGTCCATGGGAAAAAGTGGGCACAGACATTTTGGATTTTAAGGGTAATGGGTACTTTGTATTAATAGATTATTATTCAAAGTGGATAGAATTTAGAAGATTAAAGGGTAAAATGGCCAATGATGTAAAACAAGCCCTTAATAATATATTTGCATGCCACGGGTTTCCATATGAAATTATAGCAGATAACATGACGTTTAGTTCTTACGTAATGAAACGATAGGTACCTTTCGCACAATAATGTTAATTTAATTACCTCAAGCCCAAATTACCCGCGAAGTAACGGAATGGCGGAAAAGGCAGTGAACATAACAAAGGGTGCACTAAAAAAATGTTATTATGAAGCAGACAGTCTAGACAACCTACACATATTTTTATTACGATATAGAAATACTCCAATTCCTGACATTGGCTTGTCACCAGCCCAAATGCTATTTAGTCGGAGACTCAAAGACAATTTGCCTATGTCTAACAGTCTTCTCACACCGGAAGTAATAAAAAGAGATAAATTACAACACACCCTTGAACAAAGGCAGCGTAAACAAAAAGCATATTATGATAAGGGCACACATTTGTTAATGGGGGCAAAGGTGGGCGATGGTGTCCTATATAAAACTGCTGCAAGTGACACGTGGAAAAGGGGCGAAATAAAAGAGAAGTGTAAAGAACCAAGGTCATTCATAGTAACTGATGACGATACCAAAGCGAAATATAGGAGAAATAGAGTAAATGTCAAGTTTTGGATGACCATATAATTTTAAGTTTTCTATGGAGAAGAGGGTTGTTTGAGTGTTTGGGATAATTAACAGATTTTTATTGCAATCAATTACGGCTCCTAATTGTCTTAATAAATCATATCCTATTAGTCCGTCGTATTTATAGTCAAAATTCATTAAATAAAATTTGTGACTTATATCAACTTTAAAAACTGGAGGTATTTTAATAACTGCTGTTTCATCATGAAATGAATTACTATGGGCTGTGTGAATTTCGAAAGCTTCTTTTATTATTTTATTGGGAAAGTATTTGTAAGCTAATGTAGGTTTAATTAAAGTGGGACTGGCTCCTGTATCTACATGAAATGTGCTTTAAATTGGGGTACGTATATACACGGTAGTTCAGAGAATTTAAGGTTATTTAATTTTATGATTTGAGAGTTTAAGTTTTTTGTTGTATGATCGGAATCACGGAAAATCCTGTTCCTCATATTCTGAATTGTTTTCGCAAGATTCTGAATAATAATTTTGATTAGCATACGTGTCTGTTCTCAAAGTATTCAATTTCTGGTTCATGTAGTTCAGGTGAATCATGTAAATAAAAAAGTTCTTCTACTAGATGGTTATCGGTTTGGTTAGTCTGAAGATAGGGTTTTATCTTATCCTAGGTTATGGGGTTAGCTGGGGTGTCCTATGCATAACAAATACATTACTCGTTGGTCCAACCCTCTTAACCTATTGACCTCCTAGCAATAAAGTATTATATTTATGTTAGAATATAACAAGTGGTAGTCAAATACTTTTCGAACAACGCATTATTTAGACAATTCGGAGTTCTGTCAAAATTTTCTTTCATGCTAAGTAATTTATAAAGTGTTTATGTTATTTGAACTACTTTTTTTTGTTGAAGTCTTCATTATACAGTAGGACAAAATTTTCCTTAAAACTTGGTTGTAGATAACGAATTAGACCGGTAGTGACCTATTGCGCAGACACAATGAACTGAATAAGCTTGGAACAGGAAAAACTAAGAATATTTGAAAGAAAGATCATAAGAAGCATATACGGACCAAAGAAAGTTGCAGACGGCGAATACAGAAGGTTAATGAACTTTGAAAAAAATATATCTATCCTGAAAGGAGAAGATATAGTAAAGATCATAAAAGTGCACAGACTCCGCTGGTACGGCCATGTAAGAAGAATGGGAAACAACAGAGATGTCAGGAAAATCACAATGTGGAGACCGGCTACCAACAGAGGAAGAGGAAGACCGAAAAGCAGGTGGGAAGATCAAGTAGTGGAAGATGAAAAGAAGCTGGAGATGCATGCATGGAGGGAAAAGATACAGGACCAAGGTGCGTGGAAGAAAATAACGGAAAAAGCAAGGACAAACAACAGGATGGAATAAGACAAGAAAGGAAAAACGGGATTAACTCACCACAGGAAATGAGTTGAAAGAGCTCAAGAGAATAGCGGTTACAATTCCTAAAGCAATGTACAGCCATGTATATACAGGGAATTTTTCTTTTTAGTATACATAGCCTATGTATACTTTTAAAAGAAACGCGTCAATTTCGTTTATTGTGTAGGCAACCAACTATACAGACAACTCAAGCATGCTGTGACCACACGAATCAAATTAATTCAATGCTAAAAAATAAAATTAATCTTTATTTAGTGTCAAACAATTGTTAGAAAATTTAAATCAGAGGGATGCGTAATAAATTCCCATAAAATAAAAACTGAAAGTAATCACGTTTTAACCGAAGAAATGAAATGAAATATTTCATGGTACGTTGAATAATAATAATTAAAAAAAGTTTGCGATCGGCGGGAATTGAACTCGTATCAACTGCTTGGAAGGCAGCCATGCTGACCATTACACCACTTTGCCCTGATGTATGTGTTTTGTACAAAAGAAATATAATGTGCCCGGACCTTACGGAAACATCATCCTGTCGATTTTTATTTAATAAATAAGTCATCTGCGTCCTGTAAACCTACAAGGTGAAATACTTATTTAATATAAACACTGCATCAACATAACCTTCATACTCAAATAATTCAACACTATAGTGACGTTTATTTGTGATTTTTAGTTATCGGTATAGTTGGTTGCATACACAATAGGCGGAATTGACGCGCTTCTTTTAAAAGTATACATAGGCTATGTATACTAAAAAGAAAAATTCCCTGTATATTACCCCGTTTTAATTGGGTTAATATATTTACTTTGCCGAAGGACGAAAAGCTAAAAATATTATTTATATTACTCTTTCTGAAAGTGATCAAGTGCGCAGACTTAAACGCTTTAAATCATTAGATCTGCATTCTTGCTTTTAACTTGTCAGACAATAATTTAAAAAGTGTAAACTAGTTGCACCTATAAGTTAAGTTACCATGAGGAACGTCAAAGGGCGTTTGCTCTCACATGTAATTACCCATGCAATATATTAATTGTTAGTGACTGATTTGCCTACTGTTAATGTAGCAGATTGCAAATAAATCTTACCAAAAAAATACTCCTTGGATTTTTTGTTTTATAATTTACTTCAAGATGTTCATATCTGTTACATAGTTTTTCATTTACGTAACTTCGCCCCAAACACGTGCTTTTTTCCATAATGGCAATTATTTTTTTTAACTAGAAATGTTGGCGAAAGCTGCGGGTAGAAACAATCTGTCTGTTTGATATAATCAAACCCGTTAGGGTTCTACTTAATTGATTTGTTGTTTCGAGCGAATATGTGGAGAAAAGCTTTATTTAAAAGATTACTTATTTTATTCATCATGCAACTTCTTTCCAAGTGCCACAACTGGCTGCTTAATTTATACAGTAGCGGAGCCAGTTAGATGCTGGCTGTGCTAAGGTCGAAGTGGTTCATTTATCTTAACGTACGGTCTTTATTTATGAAATAACAATTGCTTATTATAACAATTGCTGATACTTAATTGTTTACAATTCAATTAAATCAGTTCTTTTCAGAATTATGTTGTTACGCAACTCAATATTATAAAACAAATCAAGTGAAGCCAAACTTCAGTAACTTTAATATCTCCTAAATGGATAGTGTGATGCAGATAATATAAAAATCCGTTGTGGAGAGGATACTCACGATTTTGTATTTGGACCAATTTCTATAGTAATAAGCTTTCATGTTGAGGAAACATATTATAACTTCGAGGGGTACAAATGAGACATGAATGTGATCAGTTACGCGACATTACATGAGAATATATGGGACAGGTAGGTATTAAAGCAACACTCTAACGACTTGCTAAATGCAATTGAAAATGTGGAACAACCAACTGATCCAAACGAAATCTGAAATGACTCTTCTACACCAATTTCAGACATAAGGCATAAGAGGAAGTTCCAGACACAAGGTGGCAAAGAATTATAAGGTCATTCCATCAACATAATAAAACAAACCTTCAAGGACAAGGTTGTGCATATGTCCGTCAATGCACCGTTTATTATTATTATTATTATTATGAAACTTGCACAGCCCTTGTAGGCCAATCGCTTTGGTGTGAGGCAAGGCTAAGCTAGTTTTTAAAAACCGGAGCCCTAGGGGCCCCAAAATCTTATGTTACATGTTTCGCGTTAGGCAGTTTGCATGGTTGCCAGACACATAGGTGGATGGTATCTCTCCCCTATTGACTCTTTTGAGAGTGCACGAATACTACTGGTTTTCAGGTGTTTAAATGGTATTAAAACAGTAGTAATTATCTAATGGACAATGATGTGGAAGTTGGAAATCGCCGGAGCCGGTCAATGAAAGGGTTAATTATTCGATCCGTGCTACCAGTAAACTACCCGTTCAAAAGAGTGAAAGGGGTGGGTCCCCCGGAGAGTTCCACTACAGTACTTAATAACAGAAACAGATTGGTGAGTCCTTTTCTTTTTCATGTTTCTACATGCGGTGTCGCTTATTTGTGACCCTGTGTGCACGCCTCACTTCCCACACTCTACCCTCACAATAAGTAGGTACACAAGAAATATGTAAAGCTTGATTTCTTTAAAACAATCTCGTTTCTGAGTTGAATGAAAACGTTCAACAAAAACGCTCCTGACATTACTGTATAAATATAATTACAGGCACATGGAAAATCTTACCAAAACTACAGCATAAAGCAACATTTTTAAAAGAACGACATACCAATTAACGTGTTCAAAATCTTTACACCTTCTTCTTCAGATCTTTGCACCTTTTAAAAATTATCAATTTTAAATTTCGCATTCAAACGGTGTCTTTCTGTCTGGTATGCGTTCTCAGATATCGCTGCAAGATATTCTTATGCGCACTTTCAAAGTCACACAGATTGCACTTCAAAGGTTTCTCTCTTGTGTGAGTTCTCATAAGCTGTAGCAAGCGATTCTTGTATGCACTTTTATGATTGTTGATTTGAAAGTGCGAGATCTACCACGCGGTTTACCAACTCCAGCAGTGATTTTTAACGCGTCACACATCGCAGTGATACGGGACCTACGGCTTTACTTCTTACCCGATAGAAGGCGCACTTTTACCATATATTTTTTCCCGCTAGAGAAATCTCACCGACCTCGGGCAGGTTTGACCTCACGTGCCTTGGATCTAAAGGCAAATGCACTGACCACTAGACCACAGAGGCCATCATCCACTTTCATAGTCACATATATTGCACATGAAGGGTTTCTCTCTTGTGTGAGTTCTGATACGCATTAGCAAGTTGTCTTTTTGTGCGCTTTCTTAGTTACACATTGCATTTATATAACTTTTCCCAGATATAAGTTTTTTCACTCTAATCACTCTAATGCATGATGCACTTCAATGAATGCTCTATTATTACTTGATCTTCATTGTTGCTGCACATTTCAGTTTCTATATCTAATTCTTTATGTAATGATTCCAGTTTAATGGACCAATCATATTTAACATCATGATTTAAATCAGATGTTTCTGAAGGCAATTCCCACATTTGAATCTCTTCCTGTTTTACTGTAACATACCGGGTGAATATTCCTAAACCGAACATAGGCAATTAACATGGGAAAAAGGTTTTTCGCAGATTGCTGCTCCCCATTTTAACTTAGAGGGTTTATAATGACACCCATCGAAAGAAGATTTTTTCCTCGTCTAATGATATCCGAATTAGTTAATTTTCAGTTGTATTTCTCATTATTTTAGCAAAAATTCGCAATAAATCCAATTCGGAAAAATCATGTTGAGCCATGACTCGTAAGACAATAGACAGATTCAAAAGTCATTCAAGTGACAGATTCATTATGCCGTTGGCGACTATGATTTTAAGATTTCCAATTTTCTTTACTGAAATCAATTGGAAAAAAATCACGTGGGTCATGCCTGAAAACAAGTTATCAGTTATGATAACTCTCATTAATTATTCTTTGTAAAATGTATTCCATTGAGGAAAAAGTATTCATCGTAAAAAACGTTTACAGCGGAAATAGTTACCGTAGGGTGCGAGATTTGTTTTCCGTTCAGTTTAACGAGAGCCCTATTCCGTCAGTGTCGACAATACGACAAATAATCCTTCAATTTGAAAATTCTGGTTGCTTAAATTCAGGTAAATATTATTCACTTCAAATGATAGTTTTAAAATTATCTCATTATGGTTGTTTATTAGAACATCGCAGAATAAATGGCAACAGACGGGAAAACAATTACGAAGAGATTGTTATTGGGCTGGTATCTGGGAATCCTCGACTGAGTACAAGATCCATTGCTTTAGAATGTGGTAAATCACAAGGAACGGTCTGCAAAATTTTAAGAAAGCACGGCTATCGTCCGTACAAGTTTCAATGCCATCAAGAACTATTGCCGTTTGATGAAGAAGCTAGACAAACCTTTTGTGAAATTATTCAAGAACGTGCTAATGCGGATCGCAATTTTCTCTCGTCGATTTGCTTTACGGATGAATGTACCTTTACCTTAAATAACGAACCGAACGTTCAAAACGATAGATACTGGGCACAGGAGAATCCCCATTTGAATTTAAATCTTAGAACGCAATATCCTCAAAAAATTAATATTTGGGCAGGCATTTTTAATTCTCCCTTTCGAAATTATAGAAAATCTAAATGCAGAAAATTATTTAGATTTGTTAATTACTCAGGTTGGCCCTGCAATTAAAGACGTGGCACGTCCAAACCAGGATATCTGGTTCCAACACGACGGATGCCCAGCTCATTTCGGAATAGAGGTCAGAGAATATTTGAATAATTCATTTCCAAATCGGTGGATTGGACGAGGAGGTGAAATCAACTGGCCTGCTAGATCTCCTGATTTGGCACCGTGCGATTTCTTCCTGTGGGGTCACCCGAAAAGCCGCATTTATAAAACCCGTCACCCAAACATTAATTCTTTGAGAAATGCAATATTTGAGGAGTGCAGGTTGATAACGAATAGGCAGTTGGCAAACGTCAGAAATTCGTTTTACAATAGGATGGGGCACTGTTTAATGCAGAATGGAGGTTTATTTGAACACTTTCTTTAATTATTAATTTCTAATTATAATTTTGTCCTAACTATTGTCAACAGGTGTATCATTATGCAAGGGGCCCCCCTGGGTTCCGTTCCTTGTACGTTTTACACTCCTCCTAAGATGAAAATGTCGAAAAAAAGATTAAAATTCCAGCTAGAATTCTATTGAATGCACTACGTGCACTCTTCTACCTTTCTTAGTAATCCTTTTACTGTTTTCCCAAATTATTATTATTATTATTATTGTCGTTTATTAAAATGTATTTATTTTATTTGTGTATAAACAATTTTCTAATAAACACGACCGATGCTAAGGAAGTTTACTGAATTTTACATTTACCAGAAATTCAACCAGAGCTTTTTCAATTCTTTAGAACATTTCCAATTGATTTCAGTAAAGAAAATTGGAAATCTTAAAATCATAGTCGCCAACGGCATAATGAATCTGTCACTTGAATGACTTTTGAATCTGTCTATTGTATTACGAGTCATGGCTCAACATGATTTTTCCGAATTGGATTTATTGCGAATTTTTGCTAAAATAATGAGAAATACAACTGAAAATTAACTAATTCGGATATCATTAGACGAGGAAAAAATCTTCTTTCGATGGGTGTCATTATAAACCCTCTAAGTTAAAATGGGGAGCAGCAATCTGCGAAAAACCTTTTTCCCATGTTAATTGCCTATGTTCGGTTTAGGAATATTCACCCGGTATATATATATATATATATATTTTGATGGATTTTATTTAGCCAGTTTGTTTAAAGTCATTTTGTTTTTAATTTTAAAAAAGGATACTCGTGCATGGTGTCTTGTCATGGGAGTCGGTTTTCTTTTTGTAAAATAAATTAGGGCAGGCCTTAATACATTTGACTACCTGTCTGGATTGAGTAATTCTGCGAAACACGTATTCTATGATAAACCTACAACAAGAAGAATTTATGGTCAACATCTTGTTATTAAGGAGATTGAGGATTAAATGCATGTACAGGAATATGAGATGAAAACAAGCTATAGCTCAGTATGAATAAGTTTTTGGAACATAATAAAGAAAAAGCACAAATTTAGAAGAAGTTATATTAGAAGAAGTTATATTAGAAGAATGAAGCCTTTTTTTTTAAGTGTCAGTGTAATCGGGGGCAATGGACGTAGTGTGGCTGTGTAATTTTATACATTTTTAATTTAATTATTTTTTATATCAAAATTTAATATTGTAATTATTTAGATCTATGTCTCAATGATTAATTTTAGCTTATTTGATATTATTTTAATTTTGGGGTTGCCTAGGGGTTGTTTATTATTAATAAAAAAAGAACATTAAGTTCGAGAAGATTAAAAATTATGAAAATCTGTTTAAAAGTTTACCACATATAATCGCTGTAAACAATATTTGTTTGTAAATTATAAACAATTTCTGGATAATTAGAGAATAAACTTACGCAAGATTTGTATTGTATTTGTTGAAAAAGGGGTTTGAATCCTTTTCCCTGTACAACTTTGTGTTGGTCCATGGCAGTCACATTTTCTGGGCAATGATGAATTACTGAAACCACACCTGCCAAGTTCAAGTGGCGAAATAGAAGAACGAGTAGTAAAAGGTATTTTAAAATTTACCTGTCAAATTTTCTACTGAGCTAACGGATAAATTTGAAATACACCACGAGTTCATGAATACTTGAATAACTTGGAATACCAGCTCTAATACGTAAATCAAACATTCTAACCTAGTGTATTTGACATTTCTCAAAACTGACGTGAATTTAGTAAAAGTATTAAGGCGATTTTGTGTAAGCATATTTTCCAACGATATGAACCTACTAACTTTGGTATAGATATCTCATGCTCGAGCTACCGTGGTTGTTTAAATGAAATAAAATTTGGAGGCAAATTTCTTCTAAATTTGTCACCTGGCGCCCATTTATTTATTAAAGTAGCAAGTCAAAAATCTACTATATTTGAAAAATTATAATTGCAGTTAAAATAGTATAAATATTTATTAGATTAAAATTTATTTTATTTATTTTTGGGTTAATTTGAATAATTTTTATAATATGACATTAGCTGACTTGGTTTTTGTATGTCACTATTATAACAATATTTCACATTAAATAATCAATTAGATTAATGGTATGAAAGATACACTTACCTTAATAATTATTGGAAAGGATGCGCTGCACACACTAAAATTGGGAATGTAACTGAAAATTGATGCTACTTTTTTAAGATTATGACCACTGCTCATGCTCTGCAAATGCTAATCACTTAGGAAAGAAACCCCGGGAGATATAGCGCATATCATATGACGTCCAACCGTCCACCCCTTAATAGTTTACGTTGTAGACCATTTCATATTCATTGTAATGTTTAATGTAATTTTATTTAAAAAATAGAAAAATTATCGCTTGTTAACATGTTAAATTTTGTTGTTAAATCCACAATATTAAATAAGCGTAATGGAATTGTTAATCTCTTATTTGACTTATCCTCTTCATTATGCGTAAAGTAAATTGGGTTTTACTCGAAAGGCAGACAACGTAAGTACCTATGACTAATCTATAAGGATTCTAGAAGATTCTTTCAAATTGTCTTTTCTTATGTGGATTTATTTGAACAAATGCTACAAGAATTTAGAACATTTAGATTCATGTTGTAAAGAATTTTAAACCCAATTGCAATAGGTATATTTAGTTATTTCCAACAGTATGTGCAACTATTATCAAATTACTATCTCTTAGCAGGGATTGCAAAGATCTTTTTGTTAACTTTTAAAACCTGTTATTGAGCGTGTAACCAAAAACTAACCACTACAGGTCGCTCTAACGATATGGAACTACAATGTGCACTTGAAAGTTAGTCAAAAGTCAACCTTTTTGGTTGCGATAAAGTTAACTATTTAGAATAATTATTTCTCAACTTTAAATTGAACGGAAGAAACAGGAATATGTGTTATTTGGATTATTTCGGTTAGAATGTTTTATAAACGCATAAAGTTCTAAATGGCATTGTTCCGTTAACGTAGGAAAATGGAAATCACCGAAAATAGTAAACATACGTACTATTACATATCAACAGGAAATGATTCGTAAATGCGAGAAAACGAAAATGACCTAGAATAGCAAGAAACAGTACGTCGAATTCTGATTCGAATAGATTTAGGATCATTTTAGAATCTAAATAGAACGGTTTCGAAAGTGTATCAGTAAAACATCCATGATTTGAAGTACTCTGGTTAGAATAATTCTTATGAGCATATTAGATCCTAATGGAAATAGTTCCGAAAACGAAGGTAACTGAAAATGACCGGAAATAGCGAATACATGCATGCTTTGGGAGTTTTATGAAATATAAGATCCCCAAACAACAGTACATATTCCTGCATGTTTTTGGATGATTCTCGTTTGAATATTTCTTATGACTGTAGTGAATCCTGAAGCCAATAGTTTCGGAAAGGTGGGTAAATGAAAATCACAGATAAGGGTTTAAGTGCATATTGTTTGGACTACTTTCGTTCGAATGGTTTTTATTTATATATTAGGCACTAAAACGTACGGATTCGGTAATATTGGCACGTGGAAATGACCAAAAGTAGAAAAATACAAACTGATTGAATTATTCTGGTTCGGATAATTTTATGGGTATATTAGATCTGTAAACGAAACTACGTATTCCTACGCATGTTTAGGATTATTCTGGTTCAAATAGTTCTTGTGACCGTGGTGAATTTTAAAATAGTTTCGAAAATGTACGTAATTAAAAATCACAGTCTCTGTTGCTTGGATTATTCTGATTCGAATACTTTTGTAACCTTATTAGCTAAACGCAGGGGCGTAGTCCGCAATGTATTTGAATAGTTCTTAAGACCGTATTGAATCCTGAAGCGAATAGTTTCGGAAATAAGGTAAGACAAAATCTTAGATAATCGTGAAAGTATCTATTGTTTGGATTATTTTGGTTCGAATAGTGTTTATGAACATATTAGGTTCCAAAACGAATCGGTTTGGAAATATTGGTAAGTGGTAAGTGACTGAGACTGGTAACGATACGTATTGTTCTGGTTCAAATAGTTCATGTGACTATACTATATTCAAACAACAATCATTTCCTAAGTTTGGACATATCTCCACAAACAGCAACAATGTTTATTGTTTGGGTTGTCCTGGTTTGAATGTTCGTAGTATAATATAAAGTTTGAAGACGAACTGGCAGTTTTAGCCAGCGGAGTTTAACATTGTATCCGCAACGGGAGGAGTCTGTCGTTGTTCAATCACCATATCTGATGATTATCAATCTTCGGTATCAGAGAGTTACGGAGATTTCTTTCTTCTTTTGCTTGAATTAAATGTCTGAGGAAACAGAAACTCTACAGCGAGTAGTTCTACAGCTGAGAGTATTCTAAAGTCAACAATATGTATCAAAATAATGTTGAAAACGATGGCTGTTGAGATTCTGCAATAGCTTAGCCCAATGCGCTTAGTATTGCCTTTCTAGGCGAGGGTTTCGGCATGAGGCAAAATCGCAATTAATCCATCCGTTTGATGGTAGGAGAAAGCTTTTTTTTGTTGGAGTATATATACTTGAAAGACAAATTTAAGTCATCTTCGGTCTTAGGAGAAATGGTTATTTTTACACCTGCTTTTGGTCTTAATATTCATAATGACGTGTTATAGCATCTCTACACGAATGAGGTTTTTATGACACCAGAAAGCAGCTTATGAGGGTAAGCTTATGTAATATAGCAGACCAAACAACCTAATTTTGACAGATCCAGGGCTTCTACTTCTGTCCACTCGACATGTTTCGTGTCTTCAGTTTCCTGTTGATAACACCTCTGTATTTCAGTCTTTACTAACTGCTTGCAGCTACTTGATCTTGGATTTTTTCTTATTCTCTTTCTGTTATATGCAGTGCTCTTCTGTATACACGCTCCACTGCCAGGTACTTAAAAGCGCTCTTTTAACACAAGCCTCTATACTGTCTTCCCCTAAAATTTCAAACTTGCAGTCCTTTGCTTTTCGTTTCCCCTTCTTTATTATTCATTATTTTTTGAAGCATTTTATTTTTCCATATTTCCATATGTTGCTCAATACCTTTGGTCATGGTCACGTTTCATTCCCGTATACTACAGTTGCTTCTGTGACAGTTATATACTCCTTAACTTCAAAGTTTTTAAAACCTTATTTGCATTTAGGAGCCTTGATATGATCCCTAAAATACTGTTGCCTTAACTTAACCGTTTCCTATTGTCTCTTCCTTAGGACCTATGTTGGTTATGGTAACTCCTGAATAATCACACCTTTCCACCATCTCGAATTTGAACCCTTTATTTTCAACCGCTCTTTTTATCTATTTGGCATCTGTCTCTCTACCATCACTTGTTCTCATAACCGTTGCGTTTTAAATTTATTCTCAACCCAAACATCTCTGCAGTTGTGTCTAATTGTCGGAAAATCTCTGCAATATCACTTACTAATATTTCCTGATCTAAAACATGGTTTTAGGTACGCAACTCATTATAATTTAGAATAGATTGCTAAACGAGCTTGAAATCTTAATGAACCAAGTATGATTCGAATTTTAATTTAATTACTGTTTGTGTATGGAGCCTGACAAGATAATGCATTTTCTTGTAGTAGTCTAACTGTTACTAGGCAGGTATAAGACGAAAAAGCAGAATCCTTCTACAACCCCATTCGATATTCCGTATTTGTTATTCGGGAAGCTGAATGGTAAATATGTGAGGGGCTGCCGTAGTTCACCCCACAATGTCTTAACGCAATTTGTGCCGTATGAAAATTGGACAAATCCAGTTTGTATTCTAACGAACACTGTTATAAGATAATAGATGCAAATACGTTCGCGTAAAGTTCGGTTTTGTGGCGTTCTTCCCGTTTGCATTAGCTTTCCTTGTGCATCAAACCTCGAAACAGCAGCACAGAGATCTCGTCTACTCGGCTTCAAGTTAGATTTAAATAATTGCATTTTTGCCACTGTGGATCTTCTAAAGAGACGCAAAATAATAAAATTGAGATGTTAACCTCTGTTAGACGCATCTGGTTAGTTAAATCGTTTAAACATGTTTTTGGAAACAGCATACATTTAGGTCATGATACGAACTCATAAAATATTCATTTGCCAATCTTTATAGTTGAAAAGTTTCAAACTCTTAAAGGGAAGAGGGGAAGTGTAACTACTTCATTAAGGCTCACACCTTCTAGGTGCTTTTATAAAACTTAATTTAAAAATCATAGAATGGCGGATGGTGTATAGTGAACTTTATTAAGTAACTTTTTAATTTAATTACACTTACACTGCATAGAGATACTATCCACGATTTTATTCAGAAGACGGACAATTTTAGCAAACATGGTGTTTACAATATTACAACTATAAAAACTACATTACTATTCGATATAGGTAGTTCTTCTGCCCAATAATACCTTTGCGCAACCGATTTAGAAACTATCTAATACCTTCCTGTAAGAAGTTTTTGGATTGCATGCATATCCATCCTTGAACAACTTCGATAACGTCGTAATTCTATTGTAATCTTTTACAGACTAAAAATTCTTTTGGTGGGTTCAATAAATAAAAATCTCAGGGACTAAGATCAGGACTGCATTCTGCTTGGCGAAGACAGTCCCACTGAAGTTTGTTTATGGTTTCAATTGTTTAAGCAGCGGTATGAGGGCGACCATTAATTTGAAGAAAGCAAGGCTTTTTACTTGTTTCAGCTTTGCGAGTTCTTCAACAGCGGCTCCACATTCCTAGATGAGGTCTGACCTCGTCGTGGATGAGCAGATGGCTGAGAGCGCCACTTGGCTGTCGGCACAGATGTATACCACTTGCTCTACTTCTGATACAACCTCTTCCTTCTTGGCCACCACCAAGATGGCATAGACTTCCGCCTGGATAACCGTGATATACCTCCCAAGTACGAAACAGTTGTTACAATTCTCTGCAACAATTTATCTCCTTCTCCGTCATGTCGCTGTAGTAGAGAGTAAGTTTGTAGACGATTGAACTATTGTTCTTCGATCAACAAGTACGGAATCCACCTAGCACTTGTCTTGCTACATTTTAGATTGATCTTTACGATGTCTTCAACGTTTTCTATTCTAATTTATAAATGTTGATAAACTTGACTATCTGTCACCCGTCTGTCTTGCCCAATAAAGGCATGCATTTTTTCTTCGTTTTTATGATTAACCGAAGTTGCATCTCGTCGCATATGAGGTTCATTATCTACACGAGTTCTCTCGTCTCTAACAGATTTCGACTATTCAAACACCTGACTTTTAGAACGACATTGATTGTCACATTTGCGCTTTGTTTTATAAGAATTTCAGTAGAATTTAGCTTTAATTTGTAAGCAGTTTCATTATTAGGGGTTGAAACTAAACATGGCCTTTTGGATCTATACCAAACTAATGGTACGCGCAGTGATGTACGCCTCGTTAATCTAGTAGATAAACCAGGAACAAAGGTGTTATAAAGAAACTGAACAGAGTCCAAAGAATGGTATGTTTAGCTATAATAAAGGTCATGATTATAACACCCGCTACATCAGTGGAAAAGCTACTAAACCTCCCTCCACTAAACCTTGGTGTAGAACCACAGTCTCTAGTAGCGGCCTACGGGGCAAAAATTAATGGATATCGTAGTATCTTCCTTAAAACAGGGAACCAAAATGTTCAGAGTAATCAATGAAATTAGCATCTTAATAATGCATTCAAACAGAACCAGCGATGCTTTCGACTTCAGAAAACCTTTCGGGGTGGTAGTACCTGAAAGGGGTGTGGCGAAAAGAGGAGAAAAAGTAAGAGCCGAAAACCCGCAAGGAAGACATCTGGTACACAGATGGATTAAGAATTAATCGCGGAACGGGAGCTGGGTTATTGAGGCAAGTACAGGGGACGGTTATGTTATTTACCTGGAATTCTTCACTACTTTTTTCCAAGCTGAAACTATAGCTATAATGTCATGCATGCAGAAGATGATAGTAGTGATAGTAGTAGATGGTAGTGCGTTCCAGGGTAGTTAAGGAATGCCTCCAAACGCTTTCAACACTGACAAAATCTAACCGAATAATCCTAAAGTGGGTGCCAGAACATCAAGAATTTGAAGACAGCAAAAGGACAGACGAATTAGCCAAAAGAGGTGCTAAAAAGCTGTTACTTGGCCCGGAGCCCTTCTGCGGGATAAATACCAGGCCGCAAGGGGAACAGTACGGGATAGACTAATGTTCCGACAGATTAGGTACTGGCAAGAGATTTCTGGACAGAGGAAATCTCGCCTTTTTATGGACAATCCATTAAATTGAGTTTCTGCAACTGAGCTGAAAACAAATAAGGACCGTAATTGGACATTGCAGCTTCGAGAAGCATCTAAACACCATAGGAGTGGTAGAAAACCGTTCCTGCATACTATGCAGGGATGAAGATGAAACATCAGTAAACATTTTGACTGTCCAGCGCTGTGGGCCAAGCGATACCGCTACTACGGAATGCAGTTTTCGAAATCCGCAGCAATATAGAAAGCACCCATCAACACCATATTCAACTTTATTAGGGATGTAGAGTTGATGGACTGAATACATAGGGGATACGAAAAGCCAATAGTACGAAGGGCTTGAAGCACACCCTATTAGAATATTAACAGGCTGCTCCACGCTACAATGAATACAACTTTTCAAAGTTGTAATGTAACTGTCAAAATAATATAATTGTATCAAACCAATTGATATGTTAACAAGAATCACGGCCAACCTTTAATGTATTTAACTTTTGGAATTGTATAGTACGAACGTTTAATAGAGATTGAATTGCGGAAGAATTTATTTCGATGTTATCCAAACAATTACAGGGTGCTAATAGAGGTTTGTTTTTAACAATAGTTACAGTTAGAGGAAGAAACTAAGGTATTTACAACAAATATTCCAGTTGATTTTAAAAATACTTCTTAATTGTGCTGAACTTTAATAGATTCTGTTATTTAATATTCAACAGCTGTATTAATTAATAAAAATTAATGCAATTGGAGAATATGAAAATATTTGTTAGCCAAACTTACTTTAAACAGCCCAAGTTTCATCAGTTTCTACTAAATATGGATACGTAGTTGTCTAAATACCATGTCGGTAAGGGGTTTTCGAAAGTTTTGTATATTTGAACTACCGTCGTTTCCATTCAATCGTAAGCGTTAGTTAATGGGTAAATATATCTTCAATAAATAGACGATTGTAAGGAAAATCAGATATCAAGATGAATTGAAATTATTTATTTTTGCAGAAGACGGAGTTTACTGCTACCAACCCTACCATATTCAGTTTGGCAAAGTTTATTGAACCTAATATAATACACACACAATACGTAAACAGCATTTTCTATGCATATATAAGCGTCAACAAACTAAGTAACTAATTTAACTTTTTTCTCAAGAAGAAGCTGACAAGCGAAAGCAGAGATTTGTGTTTGTATTTATAATGAAAATAAAACAGAGTAGGCATAACTTCTCGTGTAGACGGTATTAACTTTAATTTTGTACAGTAATGGGGTCTCTGAAATATTGTAAATTGTAAGACAACGCAGTCGGCCAATAGACGAAAAACTTTTGTATTACGAATGTATGAACAAATTCAGAATCGACTAGTTTGTTTGAGCACCATTGCTGATTCGATAGATACTATAATGAATTAATTGTTTGAAATCGATTCTTATACAGAATCATTTTACCTAATTTATAGTTAAACAATTAAGATTGCTAAATAAATTCTGGGCCAGGATTTAATATCGATATGTTGATCATAATTAATGTTAAAGGGTTTTATCTGTATTTGGAATATAGTTGTTGGGCGATTTAAAAATGTCTAGCTGAACCCGTGGGATACGCATAATCCGTTGATTTAGAGTTTTGTTGTTAACTGAACAAGGTGTTTGAACTGTGTAGATGTGCGACATGTGCTTATCATAAGAATATCTATTTTGTATAAATTTAAAATTATACCATTTGTCCGACGATTTTCTTTTGGGGGATCCTAAAGCCAAGTAGCACCCGAAAATTAAATGTAATTTTTTAAATGATTTTTGCACTAAGATGACTAATTTTTATCACAAGTTCTTATGATTTTGTTGATAATTTTTTCATCTTATTTTAATCATGCATATGTATTGTTACGGGCCAAACGATCTTTTTCGTCGACCCGCAACAGGATAGGCTGAAAAAGGTCAACAGCTTAGCTCAGAGGAGTATGGGAGGTTCACGGAAACCGCTTAAGGGAAGAAATCCTCCTAGTTGTGTACAGGGCATGTCAAAATTAACGGGCGCCTCCTTCCAAATCACAGCAGATTACCAGTTCTCGTGGAAGGCCGAGAAGCCAGCAGCTTACGGGAATCGGACTCGCCTTTATTGTGCCTCCTCCTATATGTAAAGCTTGCAAAATTCATGCACACAAAGATAAAAATGCTCAAAAATAAAAGTTGTAGTAAAATTTCAAGACAGATATAGTTAAACTGTTTGAAATAAATCACACAATACAAAAAGGACATAGCAAATGGTAATGTTTATGGTTCAATACCACAAAAGGTTAGTTGAACGTTCAAACCGAGGCTCGCCGTCCCTAGCTCACGGCATTTAAATTTTTAAGGCAAAGCTACGCATCCAGTGGCGTCTGAGTTTACAAAAAAAAAATACAATTTATAATTACTTTTTACAAATAACAGGAAAAGAAAATGACAATTGACGACGGCGGGTCGCTTTTGTCGCAGCAACAAGAAAAGGTTCAATCACTTGAAGTTTGAAAATGAAACGCGAAAAAAGGTTTTTCTTTTTTCACAACACTAACTATTTATTTTACCTTGATTTTCGTTGAATGGTGTAAAGAGAGAGGCAGGCACAATTTTGGGGTGTTCTTAAGATGCAGGATAAATCCGCAGGCACAATCTGGTGTGTTCTTAGGTCCGGAAAAAGAGTAGACAACGTTCTTCGGGAAATTTCGAAACGAAATATTTCCAACAGGGTTGTTTGACGTTGAGAGAGAGAAAGAGACGGGAATAAAACAGCTCCAACAACCAAACTTCCACGGGTTTGAATCCCTTATATCCGATATAAATCGAGAAAACAATTTCACTGAATTGTTCTGGCACCAAAGCTAACACTCTGCTAATATTTATATATAATCTGACTCAGTCGAGATTCTTTTGTCTAACGCAAAAATACGATACGATAACTCATTTAGCAGACGAGCCGCTAAGCAAACTCCGATATTCAAAAATACGTCTGTTGACTCCCAAAGCCTAGCGTTCACTTAATTTCTTTATTTATTTACGGTCCCCGAATATGGAATTGAGTGACCGGGTCGAGCGTAAACGTGGTAAACCGACTGGAGAACAAAATGTAACGCGAACCTGCATTGCCCAAAAAGATTACACCACATTGCGAAATATGGTGCAATAATTCTGGAACAAAATAACACCTGCGAATTCCGAGAAACATGTCACTACAGAATTCCAAGAATTGTTTTGATCGGCAAATCTAGCCTACAAAGGGAACTTTTTAAAGCTTTGCTAAAGTAGCCTCGCATAACTCAATCTGAAAAAATATCGAAAACTGTAATCAACATAAGAACGGCAATTAAAATAGAATTTTGATTACTATGGAGCGGCAACTAAAATATGACTTTAATTCAGATGAAGGGGCACAATCAAATGAACGTAACAGTATATTTTGTTATTAAGCGAGATTCTATTAAAGTAGCTACGGTGACAAAAAACACTGATTTTAACCTATTTTGAGTAACTTTAGTACCCCCTTAATATGTTCTCTTGTAGAGTCTTATATTGTTTCATTTTCCTGCTGTTTGTCTCAGCTATATATGACATATCCTGTTCTTATTTGAGTTTGTGCGTTTATCTAATTGTTCTATCCTCTTTTTGTTGCAACGGAGCGTCCTGTATATTGTTAGTAATAGCTTTATATTTTCCTGATCGCTTTTTGTGGTAGGTTGTCCAAATCTTTACTCTCTTAGAACATGGCTTTTAAAGATACATTGGACATGCACGTGGATTTAGATACAAATGCGCCCAATACGCTACAAAATACCATTTCCACAAATTTTTCCATTTTATGGCGTAGAGATGGTGGTGATTTTAACATAATTTTCGAGAATCAGTTACGAAATATAACTCCTTGTTACTACCACTGGCAGTTTTGCAATGAATGACCTCATTCTTATGCCGTCATCCAGCAGGTGTTTATTGTTTAGTATTTGGTTCTTTTCAATTTAATTCTAAATAAAATTCCATAATCCAAGATATTATTGTTAATTATTTAATTCACTATCATCTGCTAGTAACAAATAAAATAGCTGTGTCGTAAGTGATACACTTTGTAAATATTTTTAACTAATAACCATCGTTGGTTCCAGGATAAGTCTTTGGAGACAATTTGATTTAAGGATTTACGTGTTTTAAAAATGGTATGTGTAAACTTGAAGCCGCCTTACAAATTAAGACCATAAAAATTTAAAGTCGGAATTTTGAAATTAAAATTTTTTGAGAAATTCTTCGTATTGGGAGTCACAACATGAAATCAGAAATTCGGATTATAAAATTGCCATACTACTAGGTGGCCTTCTGATCCGCTATTAATATGGGTGCAAATTATTTTTATCAAACATTTTCTCTTTAATAGTTCTTCTTGGTATTACAGCGATTGCAGTAAAAGACACAATACAAACATTATTGGTTGGCTGAAAATGTTGAATGAACCCATTTTGGTAAATTATAGCGTTCATCGGGAACAGTGACGTGAAGACGGACATTCAACCAAACACAATTACCTTATTATAAAAATGTTTCACTGAAACGAAGTCAGCAAATTGTCTCAAAGAAGTTTGCCAATTCTCCCACTTAACTTCTTTAATTTGATATACCCAGTTTTGCACGTTTGCCTTTTTGGTATAAAAGTTAAATTATGGGTGGATGTTTTCTCTACACTTCAATTACATCCTTTAAAACAACAAAATATTTTACATATTTACTGATCCTTACTGCACACGAGTTTTTTGCATATTGCAAAATAGTCACTTTATAAACAAAGATCGCATACAAACACAAAAGCATTTACAGCTTGCTTATCTCACTAGGTAAACACAGCTTATTCGTTAATTGTTTGTTGCCTTACTTCGTTGAAATCCATACTTATATTTTAATAATAATAATAGACAATTTCAACAGATATTAATTTTTGCTTGATACGTATTTCGATATGCAAAATGTCATTTTCAAAATCAGGTATTAATAATTAAACTGTTCACATTGTAATTATGTATACATAGGTCAAACAATTAGAAATTCTGATAACAGATAGAAAGAACACATGCGTCCATATACATACAAACACCCAGAAAAATATAACTACGCTAAATGCTTATTAGACCACAATCATGCATTGACATCAAATAATATAATAACAGTTTTACACTTCTGTGATGATAAACGTGAATTGGATATACTCGAGGCTTTTCAAATTCACAAACGCGTTTTAACAAACATACTTTTAATCAATGAGCAAATTGAGCTCATAAATTCCCCGCTATTGAAAGTTTTGGAATAGGAGACCAGAGTTAAGTCCGAAAACTGTTGCTCTAGCTACAAATGTTTACTGCATTAATAGCTTTTGATAGTGACCTTTTGTATGTCGAAATACGTATGAAACAAACATAAATACCTGTTGAGATTATTATTATTATTATTAAAATATACAGTTTATTCGATACTGCTAGTTCTACAACCGAGCGAAAGGTGGCAGTATTTGTTGTAGGGCCAATTTTTGTTTGAATAAATGGCGTATTAGAATAATATTCTATTCCTTTAAAGAATAATTTTTATTTCATTAACATAACCAAAACAATAGAAAAAAGAATAAAAATCGGAATTACAGAATATGCTAAAAGACACAATGTTTTTTCAGAACATCAATATGGTTTTAGGAAAAAATTATCAATAGAATATGCTATTTGCCAACACATGAAATATATAAAGCTCTTGACCCTGCATTGTGTGCATTTTTTGATCTTGCTAAGGTTTTCGATACCGTCATTCACGAACAGCAACTAGAGGTGCTGTATAATCTGGGTTTTAGGGGAATCTCGTATGAAACCATGAAAAGTTACTTAAATAATAGAACACAATGTTAAAATAGCCTCGGTTTTAAGTGACAAAGAAGTTGTTTAGTATGGAGTTCCACAGGGCACAGTTTTTGGGCAAATACTTTTTACACTGAACGACATACTGGAAATAGAAAGCATTGGCAAGCTTCGCAGATGACAAATGACAAATTTTTAATAAAAGTACCTCTTGATCACGTTTAAAGTATTGAGTCAAATTTAACCTTAACGAGATAGTTGATGCATTAATGACAGGTTATTAACGATACATTATGAAAAAATTAAATTTATACCGTTTGGATGTTATAGCAATTCATTGTCAGATTATCAACGTCTAACTGTCATGAATCATAACAAATTCATCAAAGTAGGTTCTACCCTAAAAATACAATATTTGGGTGTTACTATGGATGCTTACATGAGATGGAATTTTCTTGTAAATTTTATATTAAATAATCTTAACTCAATTCTCTATAGATATAAATACTGTAATAAGTTCTTGAATTTATCGGAAATAATAATAGTTTACTATTCTTTAGTACAATCTGGTTATGGTAACACATAAAAAATTACTGTTAATTGCAGATAGTATACCATATTATACGGAGCCTAAGTAGATTATCGGTGTAATAAGTAGAAAATGCAAGGTTTAAAATTTCTCACTTAAACTCTTTCTCAGTTACCAACCTGTATACATACACATTTACCATAGTTCATCAGTTTTCATTTGTAGTTACAAACACCAAGTGAATGCAGTTTTCCTATAGTAGGTAATGAAATGGTGATATTTGTAATAGTGTGCAGTTACTTTCGTGTTGATATCGCACTGAGATTGCATTTCCGGGCATTCAAGCTGAATGTCTTGAAATCTTATGATTGTAAATATTTTTGAAAATGTCACAAATGTCTACAGTTGTTTATTATGTCATGTACACGGACATATTATATTTTGGAGATGTTTCCAGCACTAATAAATTAGTAGTTAAAATAATATTTAAGCGTGGATTGAGTTTATTCTTTAGTAACAATAACAAACCGATCTTTCGAACGTTAAGAACTTCATCAACAATTTTCTGTTTATGTTTTTAAAAAATAATTAAACTTTTCTTACAATAATAATGTTATTAGACAGAACTTTCTTTGCGCATACAAATATTTTTTAATCTAGAAATAATAATCCTGAGGGGATAATCAAGAATTCTCAAACAATTTCTTGTTAATATTGTACCAGTAAAAAATTTAATATTAATTAACTTCGTACATTGGCAGGTAGATGTATAAACAATCAAATATATTTTCGGTATGATTATAATTTGTATTTTATATTCATTTATTAAAAACGAAAACATACTTATCCATAGTTTTCCCTTACTTGAAACAGGTAAAACCTCTAAAATGGGTTGCATAAAGACATGTAAGTAGGCTCATTATTCTGTTCATATAGTATATAGTTGGACCAAACTTTTAGTAGCGAATGTTAAGCTGTTGACTTAAAGATAAGCTGCAAGTGTTAGGGTCGTTGCAGGTAGGCGATCAAGAACGTAGAAGAATTTCCGAATGGATAAATAAATATGTTATACAACCAGAGATAAACTAATACTTTATTTTAAATTACATAATATACACATTTGACACGGTTTTCTAGTATATTAAAGGCAAATCTACATTTTATTTTATATGTTTAATTTACTCAGACTCGATGTCACTAAATTCTGAGGCATCAGAAGATAAATCAGCTCCTAAATTAATTATCAATGGTTTGACTTCATATTTTGGAACATACTGCTGTTCAACCTTAACGATGTTTTCCACTCAATTTTTCCAATGTTTGTCAATTTCACAAGCAGCATCTCTGATAAGACCCAGCAGATTGTCGCTTAACCTAGGAGAAGTATTTCTTTTTCTGACGTTTGTTTTCAAAGTGCTCCACATCATTTCGATCGATTAAATTCGCAAAAGTAGGGGGTAATCTCAAAACATTATGGTTGATTGCAGGGATAGCATCATGAACAATATGATTTTTTTAAATTCTGTTCTTCTATTAGTTTTAACAAAGCTGGTTTAGTTTTCACATTGCCAGGAATAAAAACATTATTTTCGTTTAAAAGTTGCAACATATGTGTTTTTTGTGCTTTAGTTGGGTATCTTTTTAATTTGCCTGGAATGGTAAGATGCGTTATCCATCACAATCACGCTGTATGCTGAAATGTTGGGAAGTAAAAATGTGCAAAACCAATCTTCAAACATTTCGGCGTTCATATCTTGGTGGTAATATGCGTTGGAACTGCTAATGTTTTTTTATGATAATTTCCAACAGTTGTTAACGAAACTATTTTCAATACCAGCATGGATAATTATTACGCGACTCCCTCTAGAAGGTGGAACATCTATAACGGTTTTCGTTTCGTCCAACCTTTACTGATGACGTCATGGGTATCATACCATGTTTAATCTAAGCAAGCTATTGATTGATTTTGCCTATGGTATAAATTAATCATCTTAAGGTATTCCTCCCGTAACCGTACCATGGGATCGCTTTCCATTATGTATTTTATATCACTATATTTAAATCCCATATCTATTATCGAACACCGTAATGTTTCTGGACTTTTGTAAGGAAAGTACTACTACTACTACTATTTACAACATCTATATCTTCGTCGGTATCACTGCTTGCAATTTCCATAATTCGATTATTATCGTCGCCTTCGGAAGGCCTCTAGAAAGCCATGATGTAACTGCGACTGGTTAAGATTATGACTGAATTTATCTAGAACAATATCAAATTAGTATACTTTCGAAAACAAATGATTCATATTGCACAATATTTTTAACATGATTACCTACATCGTTAGTGGACAACAGCACTCATTATAATGTTAAGATATTTAACACTATTCAGGGAATAGATGGCCGGTCATTATATATTATAATTATACCCAGTTCCAATAAAAAGTTGCATCCCCGGATTTTACTGCCATTGCCAAGAAAATTAAATGCGGCCCTGACCACAGACCAACAAGCACCAACGCTATTGTTCAAAGATTACATTCTACCTGCTGACCGGTAATCGCATTTGAGTAGGGATTTAAACATTCGCTACTAAAAGTTTGGTCCTGCTTTAAATAGTCTTGTGAGTAGTATCATAAACTGAAACTACAAAAAGATATTTTTATTTGTCCCGGTGCGTAAACCCGCCCTGTATATCCCAACTGAATATAAAAATTTTAAAAGAGAAAATCAATAGCTGTGTTATTTAAAAAATATTTTTAAAATGAAAATGTTGGATGTGTTAGAAGCACGAAAAATATTTAAGTTTGTATATTAATGACGGCTATTGAACATGCCACTACATTTCGACATTTTATCTCAATTTTGCTCAAATTCTATCAATACAGCTTTTATAAATTCCCTTTAGGCTTCAAATTGACGTAGACATGTAAACGTTCGTTATAAAATTGTATTAGTTTAATATAGAGACAAGTTAAGTGTCAGTTTAAAAATTGCTATAGTGTTTCTGTAGTCGTTTACTAGGTATTATGGAAACTTTATTACTTAAGTTCGTAGTTTACCGGTTCAGGATAGTATTAAGGAAAGTTTTGCTGATGTTTAGCGAATTGTGCAAACTTAACATCGACCTGCCCGATCGCTGATAGATTTTACTTAAAACGTATGCTGTCCAGTGCCGTAGATATTTTCAACATTCAATAGGCAATTTACTATAGGATTAAATCTAAATTATCAATTATAACTTTAACTGCCAAAGTTATGCCTAATACCAAGATCAAATTAAATACATTACCTTATTTACATTGCGATTCAACTTAATGGTTTGAATGTGTCATCCACCAACAATTCCCTAATTACATTATCCATGACACACATCGCATTACCAATTCAATAATGCAGTTTTAATGATAATTTGTAGGAGTATAAATACTCCAAAGGGTTAATAATGTTTATTGACTTTTAGCAGCTAGTTGGTGCAGTGTAATATACAAGTATATTTTGTTTGCCATTATGTCAAATCGTAAACTAAATTTTGAGGGGTTCAGAACCTAACCCAACTTAACCTAACCTAACCTTACTTAAATTGTGACTGAACTTAATACGCTTCCTGCTTAAGCTTAAAATTGTTTGTTCGGTTTGTATGAGTGGTCCACCAACGATTCCCTAATAACGTTATCCATGACACGCATTCCATTACTAATACAACAATGCTGTTCTAATGATCATTTGTAGGATTATAAATACTCCAAAGGGTTCATAACATTTATTGGATTTTAGCAACTAGTGTAATATACAAATTTATTTGTGTTTGCCAGTATATCAAATCCTAAATTAAAACCAATCATTATCAGTTGTTACGTCTAAAATGTGAAAAAACCTCAGTTGAACACTGAAAAATTAATATAAAAATATTAAACATTACGTTAAGATGTTTTGTTTTAGATTCAATATACCAATTGCTGTTCTACCATTTTCTTACTGCGCCCCCCGTTGATACTTTTGTCCTCCCCTCCCCCCAGGTATGCGCCACCAGCTTGGGAAACGCTGATGTATTAAACAATGGCTTCTCTATTCAAGGGCAATATCTATATTTATCCACGAATACACTTCTATAGTTCATGCAAATTACTGACCTGCTTGTTTTAGCTTAAATTAAGCCGTTAGATTGCGACTATAACCTTTTTTAGGTTCAGTATTAAAACCATCACAGTAAAAGTTTTTACTTTCTTAAAATCACTCGTAAAATTCGTTTACCATTAAATTCATACAACACAACCGCATAAAATTGTATTCGAATTGAACGACTTTTTTGGAAATGTCCCTTTTAAGTAAAATCCTAAATTTTCATTTTATATGCCTTTCTGTAGAGTAGGCAGTTCTGCATTCGGTTTCAGAATCGTAATCGACGATCAGTTTTCAGTTACGTTAGGAGTGAAATAACTGACCTCACCCATTGTTCCAGACAGCTTTTTTCAGTTATCGTCGTTGGATGTAAAGCGGGTTTACCAAGATTAAAGTTTTTGAATCAATCAATGATGGATGGCTTTTAGTCCGTAGGGTAATTGCCTTAAAAGCGCAATTCAATTTGTTTATTTTTACTTTTTCGCGGATTACTAATGTAAACTGTTAGTTTTTACTTTTAACGCTTTAACGTTGTGTTGTTTTAGATTTAAGCTTTAAATAATAGCAAATCTTTTAATGGCGCTAATTGTAGAATGTATGTTTTTTGTACATCTCTGCTCCCACTCCCACATTATTAATTTGCCACAATAAATAAGAACACGGCCCCTAGTGGTAAATATCGTAACTACTTTAAAGCATGCTCGTTAGTTAGCGATGTTATTAAACCACCTTGATAAACTATATAAAAACAATTGTGCAATCTTCACGTAGCATTATTTTTTGGGCGAAAATAATCCAAAAATCATGAATTTACACGAAATCTTTAAAGTTCAAAATTAGCAACAGTAAAGAACGCTGTTTTTTAAAAATCAGGTTTACTCGATGCTTACATAAATGATAATAATAAGAAATAACTATTATTGATCGCTTTAAAATAAAAGGAAATGAATAGTTGTTATCATTCCAAATATCTTCATTCTTTTAAATGCTTTCACTTGCGCTAACAATACGCTTGTCAATATTTATTATAAATGTATTACGGTTACGGCCTGCAGAGCACTTTGATGAAACGACAGATAATGAATTTGTCATCATTACGTCTTCATAATACTTTACTGGTATTATTGAATAATTAGGTAATTAAGTGTGGAATTTATGTTTGCGGAGTATGTAGGTATGCAAATAGTATTTGGAGTATGAGAGACTATTCCAGAAGATTTCCTAATCGTCGTCAACATTCCAGAAACGTATTTTCGAGATAGATCGAAGATTAAGAGGAACTGGAAGACTAATAGGTACCAATGATGCAGGGTACAGGACGACCATGAACATTACGCAGCACTGATCCTCTTCTTCTTCTTCTCAGCTTCTCAGGGTCCACTGCTGGACATAAGCCTCCTCCATTTATGGAGGGATGTTGGCATTTACAAAGCCGCGCTTGCCATTGCGTGTTGGCCAGGGGAGGATGCAGGTATGGATTTGATGTGGGTTTTTGTAGGATCTAGGGATTTTGGACATGTAGAATCCCTCGACGGTTAGGAGGTGAGGGATAAAGCACGGCTTGCGTGGGCAGGGTGGCTTCCCTGAAGCAGTCCTATCTACGCCGGGATCGCGGAGAGTGTCTACCCGCTGATCTAGATCAAGCAAATTTAAATGCTGTCCCTGAACATCCTATCTGCAGTACTACAGGAATTGCAAGATTACTTAACATTAACAGCAGTACGACCGTTTTTCAAGTGTTAAAAGACAACAACCAATACCCCTACAGGTTTTGTAAAGTGCATCTTTTGTTACCTGGGAATTATTTGCGAAGACTTAATTATTGCAATTGGTTATTGACTAGGATCCAAGAATAGCTACCATATTGTATACGGATGAATCAATATTTAGTAGGGATGGAATATTCAATAACCACAATTTACACAAGTGGGCCCCTCGAAAATTCCAATAATAGAAACCCATTTGGTCATCAATATCCTGTCTCACTAAGCGTTTGGCTAGGAATAATTGGAACGACAATAGTAAGTATTTCGTTAAGAAAATGCAGATAAACTTTGGCATATCGTACTCAATAACTTAAATGATGAAGGTTATCAACATGTTCTTAACGCAATACTTTCAGGTTCGTTTAAGAATATTCCACTAGATATTAGACGTAATGTGATATACAAGCATGATGGCGTACCAGCCCATTACAATCGTGAAGTCAGAAGATGGTTAAAATTGGAAATTACCTCAGATGTTATAAAATTTTCAAAATTTAATTCCACTAAGAATTGTTGCTTATATTGAAGGAGATGGCGGTCACTTTGAACATTTACTCTAGCATTCATAGATATTGTATCACTAGTTACATGCTAATTGTTCCTTGTGGATTTGTCGACTTTTCCGGTGTTTACATTCGAATCGATGCATTTTTGGCGATCTTATTTCATTACGCGCATGCACATCTTAGGCATTCATCCAGATCCGATTTCCGATGGCCATTTTCATAGCCATAACCCATTAGATTAACTTAACCTTTTTCGTATGTTATTTATTTTTACTATGTAATTATTTGTGATGTACCTATACCTATTTATGTTCCATATTAAACTACTTATGCGCCGTCACTATTTTTGGTATAGCATACTAAGTTATTACATTGTTTGTAAATAGTCTAATACAAGATTGATATCTGTATTTTTAAAATACGAGGTTACTTCTACTATTCAGAATATCTTAACCCCCTTTTTCAATGAACTTCTTGATGATCAAATAATAATTTGTTACTCCCGACAAAACAGTGACATAGCACATACTGCTAATCGTGCCATACAATTTTTATAGGAATTTTATGATGATCGGTTAATTAGTAGACATTTGATTCTACCAAGGTCACCCGATGTTCCACACTTCTTTCTGTTGTTTTATCTAAAAAATAATATTTTTTAGTATTAGGCCACAGAATCTAGAAGATTTACAAAATGCTATTTCATAAAAGTTAGACAAACTTACCCTTGATACTCTGGTGAATGTTTTTTGAAAATCGTAAGAGAACAGTACATTTATGTTTAGAAAACAATGACCAACGTTTTCAACGTCTTTTGTAAGATACTTTATTTACTTTGTTCTGTAAATGTGTATGCAACAATTTTATTTCAAATAAACGTTTATTTACATAGCCCATAACTGCATAACCTCACTCCTTCGACTACAGGGACCACAGAACATTACCCTATTAAATTTGAAATGTAAACTATCAATTATTAATGGATGACAGTTAAAAATATTTATACATTGCATCTTCATAATTGCAGATTAATCTAATACAAAACTTTAAAACTTTATGGGTGTTTTTGACTTGTTTTTTTATAGCTCTCAAGTATAATATGCTGTTGATATTCGGGATAAAATAGACAGAAGGTCAGTTTTAGCATATCAAGGTGGTTTAATAATATTACCTTCAAGTTTGTGTAGAACATCCTAAAAAATGATTACTAACGATACAGTGGGTTTACATAATTAACATTTGAGGTTAGGTTAAGCACTTCTTGTACACTATCATCTACATATTTTTCTGCACTATGTGGATAACGAAAGTATGTACTAAATCTAGAAACTATTGCGGTTCCTGAATGGGATTTAATCTTTGAAATGCTATAATCTCTCTGACTTTCTCACCTTCCGGTCCAACATTCGTCTCTAGTTTTGCCTATATCTCCATTCATCTTCTCCTGTATTTATCTCTTTTAACGCCTCTATTATTTCTCAACGCAGCCTTCTTTACTTTCTTCTATATGGTGGGACTCAATTAATTGTCTTCTTAGGTAGGCGCGATTCCTTGTAAATTGGGACTATAAAAGGTTCATTCTGTCCTGTAGGTTTCGGGTTGACATTATCCTACACAAATTTTCTGAAGGTTTTTACCAATTCTGCTGGGATACTTCCTGGTTCAGGTGATGTATTATTTTTATATTCCTTGGCCAGTTTAATTTTTTTTTTTTTGTTAATTATTATTACGAGTTTTCGTGTTTCGTTCTTTTCCACAATCTCCTCTTCATCTTCTTCCTAATACTACCAACTGCTTTCAGTTAAGCAGATCTTTGATGATATTGTTACTATTAGTTAGATGATATTAGTTGTATACTGTACCTATTTCTCTCTCCTGTCTTCATTGTTCTTAGAAATCTCCTCGCGTCTTAAATTTATCCCTCCCATGTATGAATCTATTTCTCTACATTATTTCCTACCTTTTATTCTTTCCTTGCTCTGTTGGTCTTCATAATATATTTAGCTTTTCAATGGTGTTCTTGTTCAGCCATTTTAGATCAACTTTTTTTATACCCTGGTACTTTCACTTATGATACATTCATATTTCATATTGGCCTTGCTTCGATGTCTACAGCTCTTATTATTGCTGTTTCAAGACTATATTTTATGTAATTATGCTTTCTTTGAATTTTTCCTTTCCCTTCTCTAGTTGTTCATTTAATCTTCTTTTGTACAGATAGCAAGTATTTTCGAGGATTTATTGTTCTTCTTTCGTCTCGATTCTTTCCTTCTCTCGCTCTATTCATCTGTGTTGTTTATGGAGTTAGACGGAAGCACTAGCTTAGTTACTACTAAGTAGTGATCTCTGGCGCATTCCGCACGTTTTCTTACTCTGACATCGTGCACTCCCACGTAGAAGCTTTGCTGAGTGATCACATAATCGATTATAGACCTTCTTTGTCTCGGATATATATGTATGTATGTTTTTATGTCGGACGAACTCATTCTTTATCTTCAGTTTATTCTGTTCGTGCAGTTGTATTAGCTTCTGCCCATTAGTGTTAGCTAGTTCTTCCCCGAAATTTCCTGCTACTTGTATTTATGTTACCTATATAAAACATCTCCCTTTTCTGCTTCTATTGCGCCTGTCTTAGGGTCGTAAACAGTTAGTATCACATCTCGTCCGTATGTATTTTTATATTTACTTTTAATATACGTTCATCGACTGTTTCATAATTATCTATCTTAATGTTATGTTTTTCTTTGATTAATATTGATGCTCTTGTTCTAGTGTAATTGGGTACCCCGCTCCGTACATGGATATATGATTGTAACTTTTTGTACCATAACCTTCTTTTGTTTCAATTAACATAATCATGTCCCAAGTTCCGTTGTTCTACTTACATGGTAACATCGTGAATCTTATTGTATATTCCTCTTATGTTCTACCTTCCTATTGTTCTTGTACTTTTCCGTAGATTTTGTGGTCATATTATTCTGTCCGATATCCGATTATTGTGGGTATTTTTAACGTTTTGGTTTGCTCTACGGCTGCAGGAGTGCAGGCCCTACACCCCAACGCCCTTTTCGGGTCACCATTTCTTTCGCTCTCTTCTACCCAGACCCTACTTTCAACTGAGATTGCTCAGGTTCCCGAGGTCCGCCAACTTCGAGGTAGAATCGGAATTGAGTAAGAGAGGTTTTGCGGTACTAACAGGATATGGTTCTATGTATTGTGCATCATGGACCCCTTGAAATTTAAATGCTATAATCTCAAAAAATTATAATTGATATTACAAAATAAGCACAACTTTACTGTATTTGCCAAATAAATATAATTAGGGTTCAATAACAATTACAAGACAGAGATGACAAAACATATTCAATGACTTTCAAAACTGCAATAAATATACAATGATTTATTAACACAGACTATTTATTATTATAGTATTAAATGAAATTAGAAGTGACATAAATTATAAAAAATCCGTAACAAAACAACATATTAGCTGTTAATTGCGTAAGACGAAGTCATGGTTTTAAGAAATTTTCTATTATGTGTGATTGTCAACAACTGTAATTAACGAGGAAACAAATAATTGCTAATTAATAATACAAGAAAATCAACAGTTTATGAACATGAAATTTAAACACATTGCTCATTAGTTCTATGTTTCAAAAAGCACTTAAATCTTCCACAATTGTTGTGGACGAACAGGGTTCTGCATGACCCGCACGCTCGTCAGCCTTAACTCTATTTGCTGACCGTTTAAACCAAAACATTCGACTACGCATTTCCATTATTAAAATTTATTTCAGTTCATACTTCTAATAAACTTCTGTTGTGTTTTTTGCATTTTCTACTGCTTATTCATTCCTAGTTTTCACGAAAATATTCAATTCGCTATTTCTTAATATGTACTCACCACAGAAGCTTTACTAATTTGTATTTGTTGCAGTTTTTGCTTGGTGCTATTATAATGAAACCCTTCTTGTCAGATACCTTAAACATTATAAATACTTATAAAAATGAAACATTGTGTATCCAACAAAATTGATTACGTCATATTGCAGATGTCACAGAAGCAAAAAATTGCCCATGCTAAATTATAACAAGACGTCAGTGTCTCTACACCATTCATGATATTTTTTCCGAATTGTAGCAGTATTTATAGCAGATGTTGTACATTACTCAAAGAAATTTTATAATTCTTATAATTCAGCGATGATTACAACGCAATTACGGGATCGGTTTCAATATTGGACCTACAATAAGTAAAAATTAATTACCGTGATGAGAAGAAATTAGTTAGTTTTCTCTGACATAATTGCTTTTCGGTTGGTACCCGATAAAAAAGAAGAATTTTTTGGAAATCTCATTTCAAACGTTATTAATGAAATTCTGGATTACTATTAAGCTGTCTGAAATTAAAGAAGTTGAAGTAAAATCAATTAGTAGGTATAGTAGAATTTTCACAAGTGAAACTGATCTCTTGCAAGCGAATGCTATAAAAGCCTTATTGATTAGAATTGAATTCCGTATTCGTGCCTTCTATTTAATACACAATCAAAGCAAAGTACATAGTACGGATGATGAACGACGGAAATCCCTTACTTTGTGATTACTGTTTAATCTAGAACCTTAAAACTGCAAACAATTAAAGGTGTGCAAATGTTGAAGTTAATTATTGTGAAAGTTGTTTAATTATGGTTGAAGTAGTTTCGAATGGAGCAAATGTACAATATTATATCACTATATGATATTTCTAAAGCGAAAATAATATAACAGCTAATTAGATAGTAATTATAACCAGTAATTTATGGTAATGTAGAAAGAAATTTAATAACTCTAAGAAAATTGGAAAACTGTGATAATATTTGAGACATTTAAAATGTTAATGAAAAGCTCCAGCTACATAATTGCCCTTCCGACTAAAAACACTTATTATAAAATACTGAATATAATTACGTTCATTTTGTAATTCATTTCTTTTCATATTTAGTAAAGTATTATTTAACTGTCAACAGGTTTCCTTCATTTGCGGATAATTAACACTTCCTTTTATTTACAGATTTCTACAACTTGAATTCTACTGGAAGGTTCACCATTTTATGCAGATTGATTACTAGGGTATGTACTTAGTTGAGTCAATAATATACATAATATAAAACATATTTAGCATTTTCTACATATCATTTTTTTGGATCTTATCCTGGTCAATTTTGACCCTTTTAGCATCTACAATTTTAAATATTGAATTCGCAACATTTTTCCACTCTGAAGTTGGTAACCCAAAAACATGGTTTTTGACGGCTTTCCAAGCTTCTTGAGGTGATGAAAATTGTTGTTCGCGCATTTTTCGGTTGACATTCGTGAACACAAAGAAGTCATTAGGCGATAAATCAGGTGAATACGGGCCATGAGACATTAATACCATGTTTTTCTCCTTCAAATAATCAATTGTTTGACGTGCTGTGCGAGAGCTGACATTGTCATAATGAAGAATGATGCGACGTTTTCGGTTGTTTTTCCTGATTTCGCCGATGCCTTCTGGCAAACGTATTGTTGTATACCATTCAGCGTTAATTGGTCCTCTAAATCAATGGTTGCGACATGTCCAGTACAACCGAAGAAACAAATGATCATTTTCTTGGGAGTGCTACGTGAACGAACAACTTTTGTGTGATTTGGTTCATTTTGGAACACCCAAACAGTGGATTGTTCTTAGTTTCTGGTTCACACGAATATAGCCAAGTTTCGTCACCTGGTACGATGTTGTATACGAATTTTACAGTTCCTCGGTCGAATTTTTGAGCATTTCCTTATACCAATTAACACGAGCCTTTTTTGAACTTCGGTCAAATTATGCGGAATCCAGCGGAAACAGATCTTTTTCACAGCTAAATGTTCATGCAAAATCGAATGTACTGCAGTCTTCGAGATGCCTAAAGATGCCTCTATCTCACTGTAAGTCACATGCCGATCTTTTTCAATTATGTTGCGTACAGTGTCGATATTTTTTCGAATAACAACCGAGTTTGGTCAACTTTCACGAAATTCATCACTAACGGATACGCGACCACGACTAAATTCTGCAAACCAATTGTAAAAAGTGTTTTCTGATGGTGCTTCATTACCAAAAGTTGAACGAAGCGATTCTATCCATTGTTGTTGAGTTAGGCCTTTACGAAAATCGTTTGTGGAATTCGTCAATTTCTGCTCCCCAAGTTGAAAAACGCCTTCGAATACAAGGTGTATGCAGAAGGGACGTTAATTTTCCAGAGATTATATCAATTTTTATTTTTATAACACCAAATTCAGCGATAAATGTAAAAAGCTTTGAAAAAATATATTCTAATGCGCGATGCCGTCAGTGTCGCGTGCAGTGGCAAAGGATTAACTTTGTAATGTAATCTTCGGCAGTTCGAACCCTCCCTTCTAGCTTGTTTTTTTAAATTATTTTTTTAAGAAAAATGTTTTATTTTTGTAAGTCAAATTATGTCATTATTCTCTCAATATACAGCATTATTGAATACTGTAGATAAATTACGCCAAGAAGGCTTGCTCAAATGCAGAGATAATTTTATAATCGTTTGCGATACTCTTTGAATGCAGATGGTAATTCATTCGAATATTCGATTTAATTTAAATTTTTGCTTGAATTAATAATTATAAATAACCAATTTAATTGTTATTGTTAAATGTATAACAGTAAATTTGAAAATTAAATAAAACTGTTTAATATTTAGTTTTTTATCAAACCCAAGAATACATGTATTTTTATTTGGTGTGTATTTAGAGACTAACATCATAGTTGGAATTATTGATATGAAACGTTTTTTATAGACATATAATTAAAAAAAAGGTGAAAAGAGCGGATTCGAACTCCCGAAGTTCGCTACGTAAAGTATATCCATAACCACTACACCACGCCGACGGCATTCGCGCAGCGGATTTGGTGGTATTACTTCACCAATTATATAAATTATTTCATAATTTTTCAAAATTTTCATTTAATTTGTTATTCTAAAAATAAGAGTAGATGTAATCATTGTAAAATTAGCGACCCTTCTCCCTACACCTTGTTTTCGAAGCGTTTTTCAACTTGGGAAGTATATGTCAATGGCCTGTTGTAGATTAATCGATCGAACTATATCGTTATTTCTTCTGTTAGGCAAATATGTGGTGGTAGCTCAGGTGGTAGAGCGCTCGCTTTCTGAGTAAAACGTCGATTCTGGCTTGGGTTCGAAACCTAAGCACTACTAAGCAGATTTATAAAAATCTTGTCTGCAACGCACCATACACAATTTCCCAATCCGGCTTGCAACCGCAGGATTTTAATGCTCAAAACTTTTTCTGGAATTTCTGTCGTTCGGATTCGACTTCAAACTGTAGGTTCGTGTTTCTACGTTATAGCAGTGGGCCGAAAAGGCTGTCAATTATGAAAAAGGTAAATGCGGCACCTCACCCAAATTGATTCAGAGAAATATTATAAACCTGTAAATCGCATAAGTGCTGAACCATCTACTATACTTCGAAACTTCTTAGTACTTAGATCAATGGTTGATTCTGTACTAAGTAGTTTAACATTTAGTTTGTTATTATTCCATTGTTAACAGCCTTTTCGGCCTACTGCTAGGCACCAGCTTTTGCTCTACCACGTGCTTCTCCTTACCCATAAGGTAGAAACGCGGAGAAGTTAGTGTAACGTCGACTTTTAACGATAGAAATTCCAAAGAAGGTTTGTGGCATTAAGAGGTTGCCAACCTGATTGTGAAGTTGTGTGTGGTGGGATGCAGTAGAATATTTTTATTCTTTATGTGGTAATGCTGAGGAATCGAACCTAAGCCGAGTTCAAAAATATGTCTAGCAATCTAGCGCTATACTGACTAAGCCAAAACTACATTAGTTCTATATACATATTTTACACTTTTTACATATGTTGAAATTCAATATTGATCTACCTCAAACTCTTCATTGTTTAAACAGTAGTAATATCAAAATTTGTAACAATTTTCTGGGTAGGATATTGGCGAGAACGTGGTGTTATACGAGGCAGTTGCCCGAAGTTATTCCTTGGCTTTGTAAATACTTGACATCCTGCAGTGAATTTTACACTAGGATTTACACCTTTATCTTCCTACCCAACAGCTTTTATGCGACTGTTAATTGATATTAAGTAAATGCTGCTTCAAATACTGAAACATTTTTTTAACAAGTACTGATAATGCTAAACCTCAGAAATACTAAGGCTATAAAGTTATCTATTCAGCATACTAATGGGAAACGTTGCAAAACAGCAGCAGAATCAGTTATTTATGGAAATCGATTAAATATAGTACGAAATAGTATAAATTTATGTCTGGGTAAATAGTTATTTCAGTTAATTGAATGAAGAGCCTCTCCTTATTGATATTTTTAATATTTATATGTCTATGATACTTGCTTATTTATTCTTTTAAAGCTGAACTGCTGGACCTTTAAAGGTTTAAGGGACCACACTTTAAGATATACTGCTCTAAAGAACCTTAGATTTAATCACCCTTTTTGCGTGATTTAAATCACGACACGAACGCTTAACAACTTAATAGTATGTGATAAGCATATTCTCCGGCAGAGTTTGTAATTGCCCTATCGCAGCAATCTTGCAAATTGTACAAATGTGGAGCTGGTTTCGGCGAACCGCACCGTCGCGCATCTGAGCCGCTTAAAGAGATAAATAGAGCTTTTCCCAACAAAGCAAAAGTTTAAGGGCAGATAAATAGAGAAATAATCCGAGGTGTCACTTTGCCTAACAAACAAAGGCGTATGCAAGGGTAAATCTAAAAATTGTTATAGTAGGAATTTGCTTTACGCTGATATGTATCGCTGCAGATATATAGTTTGAGTGAACGGAGGTTAGTTTTTTGTCGGCAGTTTAATAAGCCAGTGCAACGAAGGACTTTCTAATCTACATTACAACTCATTTGCAATGGAAATAGAAATATATTCTTTAAGAGCGAAATGAAATAAAAATGATACCTTCCATGTTTTCCATTTGTCATGAGTTGAAAATACTAATAAATGGAAAGTTCAAATAATATCTTTTATCCACATGTTAGGGTTTATTTTTCTTCTTCTTTTTTAGATCATCTTGTTTCACCCAACCCCTGAACATAGGCTTCCCTTAGGGTTCCTCATAACTCGCAATCTTGAGTCTTCTGAAGCTACTTAAATCCTGCAAATATTTTAACATCACGTATCCCTTTGTCCCTTGCCTCCCCACGGTCTCCGTTGTGTAATCTTTTTATGCACTAAAATTATTCCAGCCATATGCCCTGCCCATTCCCATATTTGTTATTCTATTTTTATCCCGATGTCTTTTATGTTTGTTATTAGTTTTATCCGTGTATCTTTCTTCTTATCCTTCAGGGTGTTTCGTAGATTCCTAGCATCGCTCTGTCCATTCCGCGCTGTGCCAATTTCAGTGACCATCTTGGTTAACGTCCAAGTCTCTGTGCCTGATGTTAGTACTGGAAGATCTATCAGTTATATATTTCTGATTTCTGATAGCTCTTGAAGCTATTAGTTATCAGTACAATATCGTATGCAAATCTAAAATTATTTAATCTTCCTGCATTTATATTTATTCCTTTATTTTACAGTTGAGCTATACAAAAACATGTACCTAATGCTACTGTCAATAGCTTTGAGGAGATATTGTCACTTTGGCCGATTTCTCTTTAATTGGTCGTGTTTCAATTTTATAATGTAACTGTGAATGCGGCATGTTCGTATACCCTATTCTTCCTATGAGTGCTCTACGAGTATATTTTGGTGTTCTAGTCTCCATTATTGCAAGGTGCTCAACAGAATCAAAGGTCTTTTCATAGTCTACATTAGCCAAATAGATTGGATTGGATTGGATTGGAAGTTACCCTCGGTGGTCTTCTCTATCATGATTCGAAGGGTTTGTAGGTGGTCTAAACTACTAAAGTTTGTTCTAAATCCCCTTACATACGAGCACAGATTCGTAGCTTAAGCCATAATGTATTGCAGAAGCTATGGTGAGATATTTGCAAAGTATCTTTTCGTGTTCGGCCGAAAATATTTGAAGTCCTTTGTATTTATTTCTGCCTTTGATCTGCAAACTTTTGTAAACACCATCGTCTTCGCTCATATTTCCAGAGTCAGAACTATTAGTGTCGTTGTCATTGTTACTACTATTATTTACTTTTGTTTATGCAACATTGATTTCGTTAAATTATATTTCGATGCTGTTTCCCTAATATTTTTCTGGTATTTTGGAACATCCCTAAGGCCATTTGCCACATCTTCTTCAGATATGTTAGGCCTATTACTTAGCTGTCTGTAGTTGCCAGGGAATTAGGGCCAACCAATCAGAATCGTACTTTAGCAATCGGAGAATAAAAAATATATATTTTCATTAGAGATGTATTAAAAAATATTTTATTTTTCATGCAAATTCCTTTCAAAAAGAGGTTAGAGTGGACGTCCACTCTAGCCCCACTAGGCTTGTCCACATTAACTCCGACACATAATTTAAGACTGTAATATATATAACCAAAAACTGTCAACGAATTTCTTAATGTTGTAACGTGGATTTTAGAGATAATTGTCATATTCTTTTATGACATTACTATCAGAAACACAATATTTAAGCATACAGGTTTAATGACCGAAGTAGTTTGTTAAAAAGAAACTTACTTTTAAATGTTGAAATCACCAACAACGGCGTATTTATCAAACAGATGACCGAGCTCGTTCAAACTTCACACAGTTGTAGAGGGCAATGTTGCCTAGGTGGTATATTTTTCCTACATCTTTATATTCACCATTACGCGGGAAATTTGAAGTGTTCACAACAACCACGTATCCACTCAACCCCCGGTCGTCCCTATGTTTGTTGGCCGTTTTATGATTGCGAATATATAATTGTATATTTTATGCAAAACTAACTCCCAAATTAACAATGTATGTAACTCTACTTCTTCTTGAAGTGCTTCGTTGCTTATAAGACGCAGCGACTTTTCTCCTACGCCTGTGTTGGGCGTTCTAAAGTACCGCAGACATGGAAGACCTACAGCTTAACCTGTGCTCCGCACTACGGAAATTGTAAACACTTCTACTCTATAAAACTAGCCATTTTTATTTATTTACATCAAGAAAGACGTAAATTTCAATATATAACACAACAGTACGTCCAAATTTCTGTGTTGTGGTACACAGTATACAGTCAGTTATTATTACCAGAATACATAATAAGTAATTCCCTATACAGACAAGAATTTCACTTAATATTTAGAGAGAATGTTGTAACCAGTAGCGTAGAATGTGTGTGTAGTATGAATGAATGAGAGAAAAAAAAAGTAGTGCAAAAAAAATGTTTGGGTAAATAATTTACAGTTATACTTGTCATACAGCGAATCAGCTAACAACATCTGTAGTTATTACATAATTTATTTAGTATATGACACAGAATTATGAAAGCACTTCTGGCTTCTAAACATTAAAGCTTTGTTAATGTTACATAGCACCTAAACTAACGACGTCATAACTATCTATGACGTGTATGGGTTGATTTGGGGCTGCAAGGAAAACGCATATTTAATTATTGACAGTGTGCGCATTTATCTGCAAAATTAACAATGATTTAATAGAAAAATTTAGAAAATATGAAAAATCCTATGAGTATTTTTCGCCGGTTCTGTAGAAGTCAACAGTTTTTCCGCTGTCTATGAATATTAAATAATAAATGCATATTGTACTTGCACTGCATTTTTTATCAACAGTTTTTGTGTCTGGCGATTCACAGAATATTTAATTAATAATTCTGAAAATTCCGCATTGAATCGCAAATTGCTGCATGCACGCTACACTTGGGAATGAATAGTTGGATTGAAACGTGATTATGAAAACATCGAGAAGTATTTTATTATTCAAAATATCATAAAGAATTGATCGCAACAAACAAATTCCTGGCGTGGAATGCAAATCGAAGTTCCTCGAAGTTATTATTGTGGAATTGTTAATTGTATCAGTAAGAGGTTGCGTTAAGCCAGTAGGAAGATTCTGTTAACGTTTTGTTATTGTATGGGATCAGATTTTCAATTTAAAAGTTTCCTTTGGGTAGTTTTAAAACCATATTTGTATCAACTTTATACAATAACATAAAACTTTATAGCCAATCCGGAAGCGGATATTTGGTTGTTGTGGAGAGTGTTTCGGTAACGATGGGCAGCGGTGTTGGCATTGCGTAGAGCCATCTAGTGTACACCTTCTTCTTCTTCCCAAGCCCTCACATCCAATCTTGAATATGGGCTTCCCCAATTTCTTCCATTGTTCTCGATTTTGTGCGATATTAACCCAAGTTAACCATGATTTTCTTTTAAAATCGCCAGACCAGCGTATTGGTGGTAGTCCTCTGCCTTTCTTGTGCTCGTATGGTCTCCACTGTATTATTTTGCGGCTCCATTGGGTTACATCACTTCTGGCTACATGCCCAGCGTATTTGCATTTGAGGGATGTTATTTTTTCTGTACACCTAATACATACGAATATACGAACACTTAACCTCTCTGAAGCAAAATTAATATTTACAGTTATAATAAAATAGCAAATATTATTGAAACGTAGGTTAACCAAGTTTAGGAAGTCCACGCATAACAATGGGAGCAGGATGGCGGACAAATGCGAGTACTGGTCAAACAATAGGCCTTCAAAGGTAAGCACCAATCAGCATGCCCACCATTTGGGTGGGTGACCAAAATCCTATGCTCACACACTGCTACCTGGTACCTCAGAGAGTATCTGAAACCGTCGTGCTTCCTAGGTTAGTGTGCTACAACATTAACTACCTCAAACTGTGGCAGCCCGTAAACATTTTCTATATGCACTTTGCTGTTTTTACGAATAATATCAATTTAATAATGTCAATAGTATTCAGTGTAGGTAATGTTTATTATATTAAATCGG
This sequence comes from Limonius californicus, assembly GCA_014611495.1. Lineage (NCBI taxonomy): Eukaryota > Metazoa > Arthropoda > Insecta > Coleoptera > Elateridae > Limonius > Limonius californicus. The sequence goes on from JABXWE010017755.1 coordinate 44,947, forward strand.
AAGATAGCAACCGCAGTTATCTAGGAAAAACAAAATTATAGGTTTTTACATAAAATGTAATAAACAAAAACAATCATATAATAATAGTATAACAATACACCGGTAAAAAGAATAGTGAATCACTATTAAAACCCACAGCAGAATTCAAGTTTATTATCATATGGGTATAAAATGAGGTAATATGGCAACTATAATAAAGCAAACACAATCAACACTTAGATAAAAAGTCTAATTGGGGAAAAACCAAAGTAGTTATTGTTTAGACGCTGCTGAGAATAACTAATAAACACTCTTGCTTCTGCGGGCTAGACCGTCTGACATTTTCTGGTTATCCTAGTACGAACTGGCGACAGCAGTCTTGCATAATGTCTTCCCATTCCTTTACAATTGCAACTGTTAACTGTTCAGTAGATTCTGTGGACGCAGGACATACCCTGAGCCATCTATTAAGTTTTTTCAAAAGGTTAAATCCGACATAAGTCGCGATTCAGAGCAAGCCAGTACATGAATGGAATTCACAGTTCCTTGAGGAAGTCTGGTGTTAGGGCGATCGTGTGCGGTCCTGCATTACCCTGCTGGAAGAGAAATCTAAGTTGCATTGCAGCTGCGACATAGTGTGCAAGAGTATCTTCTATATATTTGGCAGCATTTAGCCTTGTTACTCGTAACTGCTGCGAAGTGAATTCTGTTGCGTAGATTTATGTCTGTCCAGACTATGCCGCATCCATCTCCAAACTTGGATTTCTTGACAAACTCTTCATCATAACGTTCTCCTGCGACAAACGTACATTCTAACACAATCATCTTAACTAATAAGGCGGAAAGAAGGCATACGATCATTGGCCCATATTCCAGTTCTTCGTCTTCTTTTTTTCCCTCAGTCTGGTCCACTTCTGAATATAAGATTAATTTTCCGTTAGTCTGTTCGATGTCATCAAACCATATTCGCTATGGCTTTCTAATACCTTTTTTATCTGTTGTGGATGCCAGTGGGTCAATGTAGCCGTCCGCCTGTCACCTCTCTGTCAAGCTACGTGGCTAACTATTGCCGTTTTAGTTCTACTACTCGTAGAATTATGTCTGTTGTTTTGGTTCTTATACGGATCTGTTCCTTTCTAATTTTGTTTCTCAAAGTGGTATCTAACTTTGCTCGTTCGATTGATTTTTGGGGCGTTCGCAAGCGGTATGCATATCCCAGTTAATATACTCTGAAGCTAACTTTAATCTTGTTCTTCGATTCTCCAGAGTTGAACTGGGTTGAGCGGGTATTTCCCCGCAATGTATTCGACATGGTCTGATTTGAAATTTTGACTCCGGTGGTTCTCTGGAGGTCTATTTAGCAGTCTCTTACTGTAGCAGTCTGCTTATGTAGAGCAGAATTGACGATAAAAAAGGGTTGTTGTGCGTTTTCGGTCCTGACCAGGTCTTTCACATAGATTTCCAGTCTCTTGGTACCTGTGCCATTGTCTTAAAACAATCTAATGTCTTAAGCTGCTACTCTTCCAGTACAACGGAAACTTCTATCATCTTCTATGAAAGTAATCACTCTTACAATTATAACATCTTTAACATACCTTATTCCATCACGTAAGTTGTCAATATTATGTATGTATGTATGTGTATACAATTGAAGTCCCAAATCTACATTTCTTTGAATAATACAAATGGTTTCAGTAATGGTTCCCTGATTGTTTTGAACAGTGTGGTATAAAGTTTATGGGAATTTCATAATTTGAGAATACGCATGTTGGTTAGCCATAATATATAAAAAAATCGTAATGATATGTTAAAAAAAATTAATTTTCCCTTTTACTTAATAACTAAAGGAGAAACCTATGTTTTAAAAAAAGGTGGTTAGCTGCAGCTCAAAATAAAAGGCTTCCCAAGCAAACATGACTGCGACGTGTAAATTAACGGCCGTACGTGCCGTTTATCTCTCCAAGGTGCTAACAAATTTTCACAATGAGAGAAAAACTTCACTGATTGTCACGTTAAGACATCAGCGGCCTTTCTTAGTTAGTAGCTCTCCCTTTAATCGTATAGAATAGCTAGAAACTTGTTAGTTTTTTTTAAGTTTATTCTGCGGGGTACGACAATGGCGCATTCCTTCCGATCTGGATGCTATTGCTGTCGAATACACTTTATATCATGGAGTCTTTGAAGATTTCAATTGCTTTTCAATTTCGTCTTTAGAATGAAGTAGATTAGATTGGCGTGGTTTGCACAGGAGCGGAATTGAAATTCTAATCCGCAGTTTTCCTACGTTGATATATCTTTACAACTGAATATTAAACAGTTTTTCGTGATGCTTCCACTTCCGCGTGGTGGACGTACTAAAAAGATACGTGACTTGCATATTCTGCAATCTGCGATGAAAAAATTTAATCAACATTTCTTTTACTTTTACTGCAACAGCTTTAGATAGCATACAATGTCGTGCTTGGAAGTTACATAAATTGCTAACGTTATTGCATTTTTAATATGACAGTAGCAGTAGCATAAAGATGATACTCAGTCGATCATAAACATAAATGAAGGGAGTTTCTCAACGATTTAAATATATGCATTTAGATCTTTTCTGACCACATACTTTTTCTTACTGCTACTGAAGATGATTAGTATTCAGAACGTTTTCTTCATTAAGACATTATCGTAGTACATGCAGTTTCTAAAATGATTTTATTTAGCATTATCGTCTAATTTTGACCAGTCTACAATGTATTCGTTTTTAGTAGAAGAGTATCTCATACAATATAACCCATGGTAGATGGTAGTGTTTAACGCAGTGACTTTATAGACACAATAAGGACAGTGTTACACCACTATTGGTTAATAGAATTATAATGTTGTCATACTGAATATGTTTAAAAAACTACAATAGAAGGTTTCGGACGACTGTTACTAAAAAAGGGTTTCACCACTTATCAATAAAATTACCTACCGCATTCAAGTATAATTGTTTAGCTTTTGTATCCTTCTATTTTAATAATGCTATTGAATAAAATTGAATGCATTTATATAAGCCACGATGCAATCTATTACAGTATTTCGCTGTACAAAACTGATGCCATTTCATTCTATATTTCCCTTATATAGCGATTTCGAAGCACAGTTCGCTTTGGAATGATAGTCTTGCTGACAAGGGTATTTCAGCTGTTGGTTTTAATCTTAGTGAGGTATACACAAATGTCGGGTTAATGGCCAAGGGGCAAAAAAGAATAGAAACTATTCGATTTTTAATCAAGCTTTCGAAATAATTTATTTCTTCATCAGGATTCTGGAATTCCAAGAACCAATGTTAACAATTTATAAAAGTTAGGTTAGGT
>JABXWE010017756.1:0-40367 GCA_014611495.1 Limonius californicus
GTCTCACTCATTCTCGCGGATTCTGCCCACACTTTCCTCTCAGTTTTATGACCTTATCTTTACACCCGCCCGCGTAGTCGAGGTTCCGGTCAACCCGTCGCAAACCTGACTCCTACCGGCGTTTCGATTCTGTAATTGCCAAATTTTGTTTAAATACTAATTATACTTCGCTTTTCTCCGTTTAAATGTCTTTTATCCGCGTTGTTTCCTTATCGAATTACCATAATTAATTTTAGCACACTGTTTTAGCGTAAAAGCAACGCGGTCGGGTCAGTTGGGTTGATTCTTGCGATCGCGCGTAATTTACTTTGGTTAGTACGGACCTGTTCCTTGTTTATGTTTCGCTTGTCCCTGGACGTACAGCTGCCTTCTTATCTGGCGCTGCTCGCTTTCTTATCACACGTCAATAAAAGTGACTTGTACAAATGTTATTTGTCTTACCCTATTCAGGAAATTATTTTAAATTTTGATCGTGAGTATTAAAAAGAAACAAAATGGTACCTATGTATAAAAGTTGTTCTTTGCATTCTTTCCAAAAATATTACTTCGTACTTTAAGAAGCATTCACTCCCTAAAACGTGTAATATTCTATGGTTTTAGGTCATTCGCTCGCCACAATTTGCTCACCGCCTACTGATCGCCATCGACTACCGATTGCTCGCTGGGAAAGATGCTAGCCAAGACATTTGCTCGCCATCCGTTTGCACGATAGCCAAGTTGCTCGCAATACTAAGTGTATCTGCACTAACGCAAAAAAAAAACTAATTTATATTCATTTATAAAACAATTTAGCACATCCTCTGCTACATAATTAAAACATTCACATATTTTCACTTACCACAGGGTATAGGGTATCTTTTTTCCAAAAATAGATTTTTACACTAATTCGTTGATGAAAGGGGTCTCAGTGGATAACTGTTTATTAAAATATTTTGAAGCTCAATTAAGCAATTTTAACGATGTTATGAGAAGTTATTCATTAAAAATAACTTAAGAATACACACAACATAAAAATCAGGTACACCAGATACCCTATTTAATTTTATTAAGAACAAGAAAATAAATATTACTCTCTACGAATTCACATACAAGAACAGGCAAACCTGCTTCGACTGTTAACATTCCTTCGAGGAATGTTAGATTTTGAGAATTGCCAACAACATATCACGATCACGATCTGCCTGTATCAATCCACTGCTGGATGTAGGGTTTTCCCATTCCATGCCATTGCCACCTGTTGTTTGCCTTTCGCATCCATTGGATTCCTACCCTCTCCTTTATATCATCCCTCCATCTTGTAACTGGTCTTCCCAGGTTTCTGCGACCGAGTCATGGTCTCCATTCTAAGATCAGTTTTGTCCACCTGTCGTCCGTTCTGCGGGCCACATGTCTGACCCATCTTCATTTTAATTCGGCTATCCTTTCTATAGCGGCGGTAATTTTCGTTTGTTCTCGAATCCATTCGTTGTTTTTCTGTCGCTCAGCTTAATGCCTAAGATTCTCCGTTCCTGTGCGCGTTGTGTTCTGGCTATTCGTTGAACATGTTTCTTTGCGAGACTCCATGTCTCAGCTCCATAGGTGAGTACTGGGAGAATGCATTGGTCATATACTTTCCTTTTTAGCGTGTTGGGTAATTCTGATGTTAAACTGTTGCTTAATTTGCCGAATGCTATCCAAGCTATTTTAATTCGTCGTGAGATTTCTTCCTTCATGCGATCCTTAGTGGTGGTGATCTTTTGTCCCAAGTACATATATGTAATGTGCGCCTTTTTCCAGAGGTTGGTAGCCGAGTGTTATGTTCATTTGTTGGTTTGTATTTGTCATGATCTTTGTTTTATTAATATTGTGAGTCCTACTAGTTTAGAATGGCTTTCTAATTCCGTAACCATTTCTTGTAGTTCTGCCGTATCATTGCTTATTATGAGGATATCATCGGCGAATCTTAGATGATTGAAATATTCGCCGTTGATGTTTACTCCTCTATTTGACCAGATCAATTCCTTGAAGACTTTTTCAAGGGTTGCTATGAACAATTTAAGAGAGATCGTGTCTCCTTGGCGTACTCCTCTTTTTATAGGGATTAGAGATGTTCGTTCTTGGAGGAGTACGTACATTGACGCCTACGAGTATGTTTTCTATTAATTTGGTGTATCTGTTGTCTATTCTGCATTTTGTCATAGAGTTTAGCACCGCCCATATTTCGATTGAGTCAAAAGCTTTTTCATAGTTGATAAAAGCCATGTAAAGTTTTAAGTTGTATTCGTTACATTTTTCTATTAGAGTGTTGACTGTGTGTAAGTGATCCATCGTACTGAAGCCGGAGCGGAAGCCAGCCTGTTCACGGGTTTGCCAGCAGTCTATCTTTAATGTCAATTTATTAGTGAGCACTCTTGTGAATAATTTGTATATTTGGGACAGCAGACTTATTGGCCTACAGATGTTGAGTTTTGTTATGTCCCCTTTTTTATGAGTGAGGATAACCTCGGCCTCTATCCAGCGTTCTGGAATTTGTCCCATTTCTAAGCAACTGTTGAAAGTCTCTTTGAGTTCTTCGATTAGTTCCGGCCCTATATGTTTTAACATTTCGGGAATTATGCCGTCCGGTCCGGCAGCTTCATTGTTCTTGATTTTTTTGAGGGCGTTATAAATTGCGTCAGTGGTGATCTGTGGGATTTCTTCAGAACCCACGTTCTGCGTTCTTGTATTTAATTCTTTTATTTGATTTTCATTTGGACGGACTTTGGTTGAGTATAGATCTTGTAATACGTTTCAACTTCTCTAAGTATGTCTGTTCTGTGTGTTAATATTTTGTTGTTTCCATCTTTAAGTGAAATCATTTCTTTCTTCCCCAAGCTGAAATGTTTCTTAAATATTTTTGGACCTCTGTTATTCTCAATTGTTTCCTTTATTATTTTAGTGTTGTATTCTCTGATGTCTTTCCTTATTAGTTTGTTAAGTTCTGCCCATTCTATTAGATTTTTATCTTTGTCTACTTTTAGTTTTCGTCTTTTCTTGATTTCGTGATTTTGTATTATCGCTTATTTTCTTCTTTGTTGCTTTCTTTTGTTCTGTTAATTCAACCGTAGTTTTCTTGATGATTTTCGTAAGCTCATTCATTCTTCCAGTGATGTTGTTTATCGTTATATCTTTCTTTATTAGTTTTTCGCGTATTTTTCTTTCATATTCTTCTTTATTCTGAATTATCTTATCACCGTCGGATTTCTTGTATGATTTTTTCCATAGTTTTTCGTTGCTTGTATTTACAAATATTTTACTTCTTACTAGTCGGTGTTAATTCTGTTGATTACTGATACATTTTGGACTATTAAAGGGTGGTCTGAAAGGATATAGTCTATTTCATTTTTGTATTAAGAATTTGGGCTTCTCCATGTCCATTTTTGGCCTGGTCGTTTTTTAAAGAAAGTATTCATAGCCCACAGGTTATTTGTTTCAAAATAGTTTACCATCATTCTTAATTGTCTTTGCGTTTGCCTATTTTGGCGTTGAAATCGCCTATTATCATTGTATATTTAGAAGGATTTGAGTGTGCTGCTTCTAGTAGTTGTACATAGAATGTTTCAACTTTCTCATCTTCGTGTTCTGCCCTAGGGGCGTATACTTGGATTATCTTGATGGTTTCGCTTTTAGCTAGTTCTAATGTTATGTAGGCGATTCTGTCCATAATACCTACATATTGTTTAACTTTATCCGCCCACTTTTTCTTAATAAGGAATCCTACACCGTTGATCTTATTATGATCGTCACCTTTGTAATATAGTATATGTCCTGTTTTTAACTGAATCATATTTTCTTCGGTTCTTCTCACTTCACTCAGTCCGGTTATGTCCCATTTTATATATTTTAGCTGTTCTTCCAGTTCGATAAGTTTGTCGTCGGATGAAAGAGTTCGGATGTTGAATGTTGCTATTAGAATTGTCCTTTTCATTGCATGCTTGTTGTTATTGTTACGGTCGCCTTGTCCAACCCAGTGATTCTTAGCACCCCCTGCCTTCTTCCTTTTCCGATCGTGACCTTAATCGGGAAGTTTCAGGCTGCTGGAGACTGAGGGTCTTGTGTTTGTATTTGTATTAGTTATGAAATGGTGAAATAGTTTTAGCCATAATACACCTTGCTGGCCAGGCTTGTAGGTGTATGTGGGGATATGGGATATAGGAAGGGTAAAAACAGGTTGTGGTTGTGATTAAGGTTGGGACACGGCTCCGTCCCGGTATTAGGATGCGAGGGAGAGTCGAGGCTCACGTGGGGTTGGTAGCTTTCCTGAAGTAGACCTATCCTCCGTCGGGATCGTAGAGGAGTGTCTACCCGTTACCCGTAAACAACAACATATACTAAATGCCTATACATAATATTTTATTTTTAGAATAATTTGTTTGTCAACCATTTGTAGAGCGAGCAATTGGCGTGCCGAGCAAATAGTTGTCGAACATGGAAACCCGCCAGCAAACGGCAAGCGAGAAAATGATGTCTAGCAAATGGTGGTGAGAAAGTGGGCGACACCCTTCTAGATGTAATAGCTTTACAACTAGCTGCCCCCAACACTTACTGCTATTTACTTTTGCTCAGAATTTATATTTATTATTTTAAAATCATTGGCATCTTTGTTGTCGACACATGTTTTAGCTAGCTATTTAAACGGTAGTGAATTTTATTACAACAATAAGAGTTACGACCCGTATTTTTTATCTACGTTCGAATTTGAAGCAGAAAAATTGATTTTAAATTAATAATTTGGTGTTTAGGTTAAAACATAGGATTTAAAATTTAATTTAAAGATAGAATTCAATTTTTACAGCCGAAATTTCGCGTTTAAAGTCGAGATTCAAGTTTCAATTCGGAATCTAATTCAAATGTTCGACGTGGGAATTTCACGTAATGAATTGGCAATGTATGTTTAAAATAAAAGTTGATAATCCAATCTTAAAATTGGAATTTTGGGCTGCTAATTTCAGAATTTCTTGAGGAAAATCTAAATTTGAAGAAATAATACGTTAAGCCAAGCTTCTTTTTGTAATTCCGAATCAAAGTTCAATTTTTATATTCGAAATTTATCTTCGTCCTTGTAATTTTTTGTATTAAAGTGAAATTCAACAACATAGCCGGAAAGCCAAATTTGAGAGCAAACCTCGGATTTATACTTCATGCTTAAAGTCGGAATTCCACATGTGATATCCATATTAAGAAATTATAGTCTAAATTCCTATTTTGCCTTTCCCTTTTAAACTTAAGCATCTCCCTTGCCAACGTGGAACATTTACGATCAGAAAGAGACATTTAAATTATTGCTATTTTATTTTATTATTTTTGCTAAGAAATGCATTGGCATTTAATTGAAAAAATAATCCAATTTCGACTTGAAATTGGCGTGCAGGCGCAAGGAAATCCAATTTCTTTGTTAACTTAAACGGAAAATTGACGATTGGTCACAGATCTAAGCACACAGAGTCGGATCCGCTGCAATATTCGAAAGCGCATCGCCACCCACGCAGCCTGGCAAATTTTTAACGGCCTGACAAATAGCCGTTTTACAGTTCGAATTGTACAACGAAATACTAATGTAGGTAGCCCTACAAATAATATATTATATTAAAAAGCATGTCTGAAACCACGGGAATGCGACTGAAACAAATGTCTACCGAAGTCGAAATGGTTTTTCGGGTACGTGATTGCCGTTTATTTCCTGCAGTGCCATCCTTGATTTACAGCGGCGACTTGTTTTTCCAGGCTATAAATTTATTACGATGATAATCGGTTCGCAGACGATTTTATGAAATGATCAATGAGCAACGGACGCGATACGCCGACGTGTGAGAATGCTGCGTTTCTTCGGCATTTATTTCGAAAAAAATTACAATACCTTAAGAGAATTTTTCATCTTCGCTGCAGCATGAGAGCATCAACGATAACCTTGATGTTGGAGTTTCGTTATAATAAAGTAAAAATGTTTTACACAATACACCATATTACAAGTATGGATTTTATGCAGTTATAATAAACAGTTCGCTTCCAAAAATTATCAATAGCAAACTAGGTATACAGGGCGTTCCAACTAAAACAATCCACCCTAAATTATCTAATTTGATAGATCATTTACAAAGCTGTTCGGGAGGGACTGTTTTAGTTGGACACCCTGAATGTGGTTGTTTAAAAAATAGCAAATAAGCTATTTAACAGTGTAAGACATATATCTAACGAAACCATTCCGGAATATCTAAAAGCAATAATATTCTCATATCTTGAAAACCGCACATTTGCAGTCAAAATACACACAGCCATCCCCTCAGCCAGGCCTATTAAAGCAGGGGTACCGCAGGGTAGCATACTGGGACCTGTCTTATTTAATATCTTCCTTTATGACATTCCTAACACCAATGCAGACCTAGCATTATTTGCAGATGACACTGTGATGTTGACTAAAAATGTTAACCTATCAGAGGCTATAGTAGAACTCCAAAACGCCATAAATACTATAGCTAGATGGTTCAAACTTTGGAACTTGTCAATAAATCATACCAAGATCTTTATTCTTAAACGGATTAACAACTGGCCGTTACTACATATCAATAATCGTATTATACCATGGAATGCTAATGTAGAACCAGTTAAATGTCTAGGCATTTATTTAGACACCCGACTCACGTGGAAGTACCACGTTAATAAAAGGCTTAATGAGGGTCACGCTAGACTTATACAACTATACCCGCTGACCAATAGAAAATCATCCCTGCAAGCGGAATGTGCCACACTACTTTATAAATCTTTGATCCGGCCACTAGTCTTATACGGATGCATAATTTGGGGAAACACCTCAAAATCGAACCTAAACAGAATTCAAGTACTACAAAAAGTTCTCAGGTTGGCAGTTAACGCCCCCTGGTAAATTACAAACAAACAACTGCATTATGAACTAGGGATGGCAACCATTCAACAACACATTAAGAAATTGACCAAGAACTTCCCTCTAAATCTTAACAATAGTGCGGGAGTAACATTCTATGAACTAGGGCGGAGAGAAATACACACAAGATTAAAATGAAAACTTCCGCAAGACATTTATCTAACCGGAACTAGTAGTGATAAAGACTGATTGTGATTAACTAAATTGTGTTCATTTCAAAGCAAACAACTGACAATATTGTGAATAGATAATAATTACCTGTATGTAATTCTATTATTGTTACTCTAATTATGAACTCTACCACGTATAACAATTAGTTGTTGATCTGGTAAAACTTCTAATTAAAAAAAACCTAACCGAACAGTGCTTCGCTGTTGGGGTAAATCAATTTTTGTAATAGAACATCCTGTAGATTTTACCTCTGTATTTTTCTTATTGTTTGCCATTTTCGTTGCCATTCTGTACACGCATAACGAAAGTTAACATTGACTGTCAGCAACATGATCATTTCTTAACTTGGAAAGATGACCTACCTGGGGTAACTTAAAGGCGTCCTTTGTGCATCCGTAATGGTTACTAAACTTACAGTATTCGATACGTTCAACTTAAAGTTGGGAAATAATCTAAATACACTGGCGAGCAAAAAATTGAGGTCAACTTATAGTTATGATATCTTTGTGGAATTTTCTGTTTTAAGCTTATATTGATCAATTGTAAACCATTGTATTTACTATAGTTTGTAGGCTAAATTAAAAATTCAGAGATGAATCGTAAAGCATGTTTTTTGGATTTTACGATTTATTTTGAAAGAGCAACTACATTTACATTACAGATTAAAAAATGAAAACAGTAATCACTAATAACGTGTATTCCCTCCTCTTGCGTTAACGACTGCTTGAAGTTTACGAGGCATACCTTGAATTAAGTTAAGGATTAAATTCTGGTCGATGTTATCCCATTCTTGCAATAGTAACTCCCTCGGCTTCTGGGCAGTTCTTGGAGCTGGTGTATGCCTTCGAATACGACGTCCCAACTCATCCCAGATATGTTCGATAGGATTCACGTCCGGACTAAGGGCTGGTCAATCGAACCGCGTAATTCCCACCTCATTCAGATATTCTCCGACAACTCTAGCTGCACGAGGTCTAGCATTATCGTGCAAAAAAAATGCCGCGCTCGCCCATGGTGATCATGAAAGGCATAACATGATCTTCTAGAACCTCGGTAATGTACCTGTAAGCTCTCAGCGAACCATTCTGTATGAAAACCAACTATTTGCGTGCTTATGAACTGATTCCTGCCCAAACCATAATAGACCCACCGCCAAATGAAAGTCGCTCGTCAATACAAACTTGAGCGTATCTTTCTATGGGTCTTCTCCGTACTTGCTGACGTCCATCTGACTCAGTGAGGCGAAAATGCGACTCGTCTGCAAACGGTACCCAGCTCCAATCCTCATTATTCCATGCCATGATTTCGGGCAAAAGTCAATCTTGCAACACGATGCCGACGTTGTAATGGTGGACCTGTAGCCATCCTTCTACAAGACAATCCAGCAACACGCAGTCTTCTCCTAATATTTACATCTCTAACTTCTTGGAGTTGATTTCGTAGCAAAACCGCAGAAGCTGTTCTATTCCGCAAACTAGCGGACACCAAAAACCGGTCATCTCTTTGGGTGGTGACTCTTTTTCGCAAGTATCAGTAGACAAAAAATTGACATTTTGTGGTTGTTTTACCATCCAAAGACGGTGAGGTCATACAAAATTATTATTTATTTATTCGTTTTACATGTAGCCGTTGCTAAAACTCTTTTAATTAATGTACGTAATCCAAAATGTACATTTGTTATTTATTAGTAAAAAATCTTTATATTATTATTTGGTGTTTCAGATAGATTCGTATAATTTATTTTAATATCTTGCAAATTGTTGGTACTCTTTGTTAACTTTATCACTTGATTAGTATTGAATCTAAATTTTCCTTTCATGATAGTCATTAGCGATCACCTTGTATGTACTACACAAACAATGTTTTACATGTTAGTGTATAACTAAATGGATTTGAATCAATTATTTTGCTAGATTTTCCAGATGTATTCACAGCGGCCTATTTTTGGACCAACCTGTAAATTTAAATGACCCATGTCAATTGCGAAACGATAAAGATTTTTTTTATAACTTCCAATATCAAATATAATGTAAATAGAGGACAGTGGCTCATATCCAACTAACAATTACACATCTACTATTCTCGAAATTCAACTGATATCTCACCATCATCTTAAAATACATCCTCAGCAAGGAACTACAACAATGTATTTAAAATCCCAGATAAACCATAAATGGCGGAATCAAAGGAATATTTTAAATATCATAAATACCGCCTCTGAAACGTATGGCTCTGCATTTGCGTGTTTCCCACATTTAAAAATGTCAGAAATATTGACTATTATTCACCGTAACCTTTAGCAAGTACCAACGGTGGGTTCCTCCGCAATATCAGTTATTTTCTTTGTGATAATGTTGCATCATGGCCCAGCCCAGCTCCTCTCTCCATAGCAACCGGTGTTAATTTATTATGTTATTACACGGTTCGGTGGTGGCAGGAGTCACTGAAATGTCTAAGATCCGGGAAAACGTGCGGGAAGAGCTCAACATAAACACGTACCTATTATGATTATTTTGTTTCGTGTAATAGATTGTCAGCACGAAAACAAAGAGGTTTTTATTTTCTATATGAAAGAATTATTTAAATATTTTATAAAGTAACTATAGACTGTAAACTGAAATTTGCTTCTATTACAATTATCGCTTCTTCTACTTGTTGGGTATTTAACTTTTAAAAATTATATACTTAGAATTAAACCTGTTACATGCAGAAAGCACGACCTCTGACGGTGCCATATTTTAAATTCGTCATATTCAGGGTGATCCAAAAGTATGACAAGGGACTACGATTTATTCGTAAAAATACTATTACCGATTTACATAATTAGTATTTTAAACTGGCAATGATGTTGCATATAATGGGAATATAATCATATTATTATTGTCATATACAGATGACAAAATTATTCAGATTTATTAACGACATACTTATCGCGTTGTAAACTTTCCGGCTTCTTTTTCCAAAAGTTGGGTGTGATTAGGCAGTGTAAGAGAGAAGACATGCAGTAGCAAATATAATGTTGAATGATTACGAATTACAATTCGATTTAGGCATAGTTCTACGATCACCTAATTAAATATTGGTTTGTGTAATTGCTAGCTGAACTATGTGGTTGGAAGTTGAAGTTACAGCTGTGTGCCCCAAATTTATTATCTGACTAATTAGTATTATTATAGTTGTGTGCTTCTATTTTATTATTAAATCGGTGTGAACAGTAATTACGCTGAGTGCACTAATGTATTATAAGCGCTGTGTACTTGTAGGTGGTTCTCTATTCCCACCCACATGGTTATTAGGGAATTTCAATGATTCCATTTCAATTTCACTCACACCCACAACGATCCTGGGTAAATGAAGATTTCCTACATTTTATCTCTAGTCGATTAATGTTGTCAACATGACTTACATCTACGGCAATATCCATGTTTAATTTGATAATGAAGCCTATTTGGTAAAAGGTACACCCTTGTATAATACGAGGATTATTCATCATTTGTTGTATCTGATATAGAAGCAAATGGCTAAGACATTTGACACAACTTTGTTTCTCAATATAATACTCTAAAAGGTTAACGCACTTTGTATAACGATGATGTAGAGCTTGAATGCCTTTAGGGAAAAAAAACTCTTCGTCTACAAACCACTCATTCACAGCAGCCACCATCTCTTCATCGTCCGAAAAATAAGTTTCCCGAAAATGTTCTTCTAATTTGGCGAACAGATGAAAGTGCATGGGGGCCAGACATCACGAATATGGGGGTTGTTCTAAAATTTCACATCTGATATTGTGGATAGCAGCCATAGAAACACAGCTATTGTGAGCGGGAACGTTGTCTTGGTGGAACAGAACGCCGCGTTGCAATTTGCCACCCCTTTTTGCTTTATGGGCTCACTAGCTTTTGGTGCAAATTTTGCGTAATAGTCTCCCGTTATTGTGTGACCACATGGTAAATAATCAACAATAAAAACTCCCCAGTATTCCAAAATACTATTGTAATTATCTTTCCAACCGATGAAGTCAGGCGGAACTTTCGTGGGGGCGGGGTACCACGATGTCGCCATTCCATACTCTGCTGTTTTGACTCTGGATCAAAGCGATGAATCCAGGTTTCATCTAGAGTTACATATCTTTCTTGTCCATTAATCTCAGACTGTTCGCATCGGTGAGCCTGGCCCGCTTCTTATCCATTTTCAGAATCCATCGTGCGCAGATTTTTTGCAGAATCAATTCTCGTGCAAAATTCTCTCAACGCTTCCAAAGGAATACTAACATGACCCTGCAATATATTTTACCGTGATTCTTCGTCACTCAGCACCATATCATGGACCAAATCAATATTTTCTTGAGTGACAACAGTTTTGGTGGTAGAGCAACCGATGCATGTTGACATTACCTCCTTCTTAATTTGAAATCTCGACACCAGTTCTTTTCTTACTTGATATGACGGGGTTGACATTAGAATTAAATTGCTAGATAGTGTAAACTAGTTGCAATGTATGCGCCACTTGGTGCAATTACAATAAAGAATAAAAGCTGAACAAAACAGAACAAGATACAGCTGGCTATAATCCTGCAAATTATGTAACGCTAGGTTTTTGTATAGGTTATTATAAATAACGTTTAGAAATTCAACGAGGTCTATGGCAAAGACAATTTAAAGGGGATTTCAACTACAATCCGTAAAACACTTACAGATTAATACGATCTCACGACATTAGTGTTTTAAATATTTATTATGGTGGTAATAATAAAAGATGGTACATACACGTAACGTGATTTACGTCTTATGTAGCTATGCGTTATTGTATGTTTAAATTAGCATACATATGCAGCTTTCTTGTAGTCTGTTTCACTTTTACTATGCGAAAGCTATAGCTGGGCGGAAATAAACGCAAAATTGATTATATTTTTAAATTAAAATCACTTTGATTAATTACTTAGATAACACCGGAATTTCCGGGAGCTTTATAACCCCAAGGCAAATCATCTGAATTTATGTGTAATTAAACTGTAAAACGCAATACTAAAAATGACAATTTCAAAACTGTTATTTTGCACCAAAATTAGTTGTTTTATAATGTTATTTAATATAACCGTTACACGGATAGAAAGGACACTTCCTGTTTCAATTTTAAAACCAAACAGTACCATTAAACGACGTGGAAGAACCTAAAATAGAAAATGATAGATGGTAAATGGCAATGCGCATTAGATGCGGGAAAATGATTTTATTCAAATTTGATTTTTTGTGCCTACGTTTAAAAGATTAAGGTATTATAATCAAAAATTTTTTTTAAATATTTAATTTAATGATAATTAATTCGACTTAAAAACGTACGTGTACATAAACGTATGTAAAGTTGGTACAATATAGTACTTAAAATTTAAAATCTTCTTCCTACGGCTAGGAGATTCTTCCGACCCCATCTCGTATTAGGCGGTCGTTCAGGTAGTCTACTGCCTGTTGGTCGCTGATTTTTACAAATTGCTCCAAGCCTTTCCTCGCCCATACGGTCCACGTGGTTAACCATTCCTAGCTCATTTGGAATTTATATTGGGTGCATTTGAAGGTTTTCTGGGAGAGAAGTGTGAGCCGATCTTATGCTGAAATCTAATTGTTGAGATAGCCGTCGAACTGAAATTGTCGGATCTTCGTAGACTATATTTTTTGCATGTTCGACTGTAACGGGTCAAAATGATGAAAAGTGAATATGTGGTGTTTAATTACCAATTACACAAAAGTTCAACATTTTGAGATAAGAGTAGTTCCAACAACAAACATCTGCCGCAGCCGTGACGCGGAATGTTCGAGAACACGCGTCCCTCTCTACACCAAAGGGGGGTGCGCACATGACGGAAATCGAAAATTGGCCAGTAAAAAATCGCCAGCGCGGCCATTTGAAATCACTTTATTTCCTGGCTCTTGATTTCATCAAATGTCAGAAAATATTCCTCAGCCTTCTTTTAAGAGTATTCTTAAAAGATCCTAGCGTTGAAAATCCGACCCTGAAATTAACCAGTCTAGTAAAATCCGTTTACTAATTCCGTATACTTACCCGAAAGTGAATTAATAATTTTCCAGTATTTTGCCGTTGTATTAACAAATTTAATAATTTTGAGTTTCCAGTTACAGAGTCCGAAGCCGAGCGAGCCAGTGTGCGTCGACCGTAGATACCTGTCGGGGTAATTTGTTAAATGATACCGCCGTTTGAAATCGTTGGATTTCTAGCACATTTTGACAGGAAAGTTAGTAGATATAAATATTTAACTTGCTGTGTTTGTTCATTTGAGTGCCCAGTAGTCCGTTTTTCCTGTGACAGACATTTTCATTGCTCTTGTGCCGATGTTTGAAACGGTTAAGATCAATAGAAGATTCTGTATAAAGATTATTATTGCTTATATGGTCGGTGTCTGAATCGATGGTGTAAATAAGCCTTAATAATTACTTCTGTTATTAGTTGAACACCCTGTACAAGGTTTGTCGTAATTTGTGGAGAAATTTCACAAGACGTCAAATTTTTGTAAGTCCTGCTAGAAGATTTGAATTGATTTGGAGGATTTTGAACAGTTCAAAGCGATCTACAAATTCTGTCGCGGAGTAATTTTGTGCAAATTTGTAGGGGAACCATTCTCGTTAGTAGGCTGGAGAATTTTGGCCGACTAATTAGAGTGCATTTTCCGTGTGCCCGATATTTTCACTGTAAAAGTCAGAATCCTATCCGAGTAATATTTACGCAAAGCAAGGTTGAATTATCTATACCACAACTGCACTGTTAAAAACGCGAAGTTTGAGTTTTAACTTCCAGGAAAACTGATTTAATTAAAATCTCCTGTTTGAAGATTTATTACAGTAAAGTTTGCAATTCAATACACACAGATTGTTTATTCTGGAACTATTTACATCTAACGAGACACAGGTGAATCTCGGTACAGAAATTGTCACTGGTGGTTAACAAAGTTCACATTGTTTTAAGTAAGGAAAGTTTTCCCACTGATTAAGTATAAATTTTTACGCTGGAAAGTTTAACACTCACTGTTAATAATCCCGAATACCGTTTATCCCCCTCGCAAGAAAATTACTTCCTTGGCAACAACAAATTAAAGCTAATTGGTTTGTTTATGTTTGATTAGTACCGGCGACAGTGGCGGACATTTTGTCCACTCGAGAAACTATTTCACCTACCAGAGCCAGTTCGCAGTCGTTCTACCGACCCGGACCTACGAACCATTGGGCCTACCAGGACAAACCAGTGGCGGAGACATCTATTTTATTTATTAATAATTGATTCGAGTGTAATATTTATTTAGTTTATCAATATTTTGTACATATACCATTACGTAAGAGTTAATAAATTTATTTTTTCCAAGCACTTATAATTCAATTCTGGACAACTCGAGAGACTACCCAGGTTATAAATTTTGGAGCGTTCGCGCCCCATATAAGCCACCGGGCGAAACGTTACACGACAACATTTTAAGTTCTACGGGGCGGTCTTCCTGTTACTTGTGTGTGATTTGCAGATCCTGTTTCTTCAAAACACGCTACATTCTCAAAACTTCAGCGGAACAGTTGCCACTATTTACTATAAAATTTGGAAATCTTTGTTGAAGTTCTTGTTTGCAAGCGCTGATGGAATAATTGCAGTTTCCGTTTGCATTCCGTTGACCACTGCGAAAACAAGGCTGCGTTATAAAGGTTTTAGTCCTGAATAAACATTTTACTGTCAAATAGCTCAATATTAAATATCTGTTGTAGTTTAAATTGCGTCTGACTTAAGTCAAATAAATAATAAATTATGACGTTTAAGATGCTACACACATGCACATTACAATCCACAGCCACCAAGGGCTTAAAGACTTATTGAACACCCGTTATTTGTGTATGCATGATGTGTAAACTAGTCAGTTTTGTAGTTTTGGGATTGACAACTTTGAAAGGTAGATGCTCGAAGGTTGTTAATTAAAAAAAAAGAGAAATTATAACGAAGAGATTGTGTTAATAAATCATATTACATGATAAACAGATTGAGAGAAACTTAATAAAGTTGTAGCAAATGTTAGAATAAAATAAAATAAAATACTTATCTTGAAAATGCTCTACAAAAGATATCGCTACTGAAATTCAGACTTAATAAACATAATTTTTAAGCAATGTGTTTTAAATTGTGATCAAACAGCAATTTAATTGTTAATTGGTAGTTGTAATGCAACGCCAACCTTTTACACATCAACGCTTTGCAATAAATCTTACAATAGAAGTTAAAATTCCCGTTTTAATTAATGTACGGGAATCATGACAATATTAGTCTTAAGCTGTTTTCCCCCGTAAAACACATCCATTTATCGCAGGAACTTTCGTCGTTCAAACCAATCAGGACTCTGTATAGACAAGAGAATACAAATTGCAATGTGCAACAATGCAAACTCCGCCTCTATCTTCCCACTTGTAAGATTAAATCTGGTAGATTTTTTAATTAGGCGTAATTGATTACAATCGTGCATGCCCCTCGATACAAAAATGTTTTCCCACGTATATACTCCGTTACCGATTCTTGTACGGCACCGAACTCTAAAGTCCTATATTAATTAAGTTTACTGCTTAATACTCACAGTTTATGACAGGCGAAAAAACTCGCGGCAAAAAAGTAAAAGCCTTCGAGCATAAATCATAACGGAAAATGAATTAATTATTACACCGACACGAATCGCACTCATTTGATTGTTTTTGCTTAATGTAAGCTCGCAAAAGTTTATTACGAAGGCGGTTACGCGCGCGGCTGATGAGTGAAGTGTTTATTTCATACCTCTGATGGTTTTGGATTACATTTGTGTTGTGATCAATTGCAACAAGGGGTTATCAATATTACCACCCCTATGCAATATAGTGAAGAATTTAAGAAAAAAAAAACATTACTTTGCCGACAAATTGATGTAAATATGTTATACGGTGTATTCCAAATTCGAAATTTACCAGTAAAATTTCACAAACGGTAAGAGGATGTTAAACAGGAGAAAGGTATAATTACGACTGTGAAGTGAATTTCTTAATGGTCTTTGGTCTTTTTCGACACACTTTTAAAGCTTACATGATAAGACTTAAAGAAAATGCTTTAAGGTTTCCTTAAATTTGAGGTGCAACACAAATAGAGGTCCCCGCCTTAAACTGCAATACTGGTCTGCATTTCAAATCCCAGAGCTGGAGTAAATATGACAATCCAGCAGGGTATTGCGTCTCGTAAGTCTTCTATGAAGTAAAAGTGTTTACATCTCTCGTACTTGGCGAGCAGGGGGTGGCACATTAAGCTGTAGGTTTTTCGCATCTGTCGTACTTCAAACGCACAACATCGCATATGAAATAAAGCACTCCAAATAGAAGAAAAATTATTAATATATTATTTATAAAGTCTATATAACATATACTACTTGCTCGAAAAACATTTTATTTTGTGCTGTAGTAGTACTACCGTAAAGCACATAAAGAACGCCCTGGTTGCTCTGACTAAAAATAAAAGTTTTTTGTCTGTAACATTATATGGAATTTTGATAAACAGTGTGCAAAACGTGTAAAAAGTTTAATTTCTATGCAAAGTATTTACGAGAAATATCCTCAAGCATATAATAATCAAAAACACAAAAATTTAATCGGGTTCAAATACCTTGGAAAATACGCTATTACAATATTCTATCGACGTAATGTCCAGAGGATTTTCGTAAAAAATATTACCGGTACAGAACACCCTCGAACAAATGCCCACTAATAAAAAATATAAAATATATCCAGAACAAATATCACTAAAAACATAGTACCGGTATAAAATCCCCCAACAATTTTCAAACAAATTGCTTCATTAAACAGCCTTAGAAACATCCCCACAGAAAAAAAATTCGCTAAAAAATACTAACTATTTAATACAACAATACTCCCGGAAAAATTGGCTCAAAACTTATTGACAGAATGTTTGACTGCATACAAACCGATACAAAATTATCGAAAAGAAATGCTGCAAAATAACCTCCGAAAAAATATTAGTGGAAGAATACCGTGGATATATAATACCGCAAAGATTTCCGAAAAACATACATTAAAACAGAAACTCCAGCAGTTTAAAATTACATGGGAAATACCACACGTAAAAATTTAGCTATAAAATATCACCAGTATAAAATACCCTCAGAACCCGATCTTCAAAAATGTTGCAGAAACAGTTACTATTCGAATCTATACAGTGTGATCATTTTTTCTTGCAACAAGTAGGTAGGCTACACCTCTCATATGTGCTTGAAATGAATAGTAGTAGTAACTTTTATTTATAGCTAAAAAAAATATTTTTTACAATAAAAATTCTTTAGACAGGCAATTTTCAACTACTGTTTTGTCAAAACTTAACAAACTTCTGTATAAAATTCTTGATTTGTATAGATTCCCGTGGTAATAGCAATCAATTTCAATGTATTTTAATAGTGAGAAAACAGATAAGATTCTGACTTTCGGGCAATTCAGAGAGGCGCCTGACTTAGCAGTACGACAATATACACAATATACCCGAATAACCCCTTCCATGCCTTCAGGGGCTTGGAAAGAAATATGCGCCAATATGAACAGACTTTCAAGCCAAAAGCGAAACAACGATATGTTACAACTGTAGAAGCTGAAGCGGCAGTCATCAAACAAGTAACTGGTAATCCCCATGTAAGCAAACGAGCAGTTGCAAGAACTGTAGGCTTTAGACAACGTTCAGTATTTATTAACATTTTGAAACTAAACCGATTTCATCCTTACCACGTCACATTAGTCCAACGGCCTACTGAAAATGAGTAACCGCGTCGAATTTCTGTCAATTTTTAAGAAATGTAGTCTGCTCCACTATTTTTAAGAAATAATCTATTTTCTGACGAAGCGATGTATGGTAACAATTCTTACTGTGAACGTGTGGTGTAATTTCGTTGACAACTCTATCGTTGATCCCCACTTCTTTGGGGGCAGTTTAAACTGGGAAGTACTACTGCCCACTTCCATAGAACTGCAAGAAACTACCAAGATGAAACGTTCCATAACAAATTAATTGCAAAAGGTGTAATACATTCTTGACCCCCACATAGGATTCCGTTAGATTTCTTTCTGTGGGGTAAGGTAAAAACGACGTCTATGAAGCTCGCGTAGAAACCCAAGAAGATTTACGTTACAGAATTATTCAATCATGTAGGTCCATCACCTCACACAAGCGAACTCGTGTTAGAAATTCTCTTCTGCGGCTGATTGACTTAGGTGAATAGCAAAGTGGACGGCAGTTTGAACATTTATTACATCATTAACTAGTGTTTTTCTTCCTGATTTTATTTAATTTATTTTCCTTTTTGATTATTTTGTTATATAAACATATTTTTATTTTGGCGTTCTCTGTGTTTGTTCTGTTTAAATTATAAGAAATTAATATTGCAAACGCATCTATTGCAAAACTACAATTTATTTATTAGAAAATAGTTTCATTGTAGCTTCTTATTAGTACATCCAACGTTACTACTTATATTTTAAACATTTGTAGCTAGGCCAACAGAACACTGGATCTTGATTTCGGACTTGGCTTAGGTCTTCTATTCAAAAACTTCCAATAGCGGGGAATTTATGAGCTCAATTTCAATTCATTAAAGGTGTATTTGTTAAAGTGTTTGTGAATTAGAATGACCTTGAGTATATTAAATTTACGTTTATCATCACAGAAGTATAAAAATATTAACATATTATTTGATGTCAATGCATGATTGTGTCTTAATAAGTGTTTAGAGTAGTTAGGTTTTTCTGGATGTTTCTATTTGTATGTGAACACTGTGAACAGTTTAATTTGTAAATAGCTGATTTGAACAAATAGTTCTATTCTATTCTATCTTCTGCGTTGAATAATGTGTTGAAAGTGCTTTCTGCTGTTCTATAAATTACTTTAAATGTACTTTTTTTTATTATAATTTTAGCAATTTTCTTCGATATGCCACCGAAATATGGAATTGAAATATATTTAACATTTTCAGAGTGGTATTTTGAATATATTCGTTGAATTGCTAATTTAAAATCTTTGTTTTATTAGTATGTCTATTAGTTTTGTGTTATATTCATTACTATGTGCAATTTGTTTCATAATCGAAATTTCTTTGGTATAACCACTGTCATTTAGGGAAACTGTTAGAGCTTGTTATGTTCGTTTAGTTCTGCCGCTTCATAGGAATTAAAATTCTATTTTAATTGCCGTTCTTATGTTGATTACAATTTGTATTATTTTCAAAATTAAATTTATGGGAGGCCACTTTCCAGACTTAATCCAACCTTTAACATGTTTATTTAGTCTGTTAACACCGGCCAAAAAGAATTCTTAGACCCCGTTTGTGAGCAGCATGGCCTTAGAAATGTTATGTTTCTCGAAAGTCGCTCGTGTGGGAATTTGTTCCAGAATCATTGCACCATATTTCGCAATGTGGTGTAATATTTTTGGCCGATGCATGTTTGCGTTGCGTTTCCTCTGCAGTCTGCTTTCCACCTTTGCTCGGCCCGGTCACCCAATTCCATCTTCGGGGACCGTAGATAAATTAGGAAAAACAGTGGACGCTAGGCTTTGGGATTGAACTGACCTGTTTTTTTGGATACTGGGTTGTGTCGCAGCTCTTCTGCTAATTGAGTTATCGTTTCGTTTTTTGCGTTAGGCAGAAGAATCTTCAACTTGTGTCGGATTAAAAATATTAGCAGAGTGTCAGCTTTTTGCAAAAACAATTCAGTAAAATCGTTTTCTCGACTTGTGTCGGATAAAAGCTATCAAACCCGTGGAAGTTCTGTTTTTCAAGCTGTTTTAAGTGATCCTCCCGTACAGCCGTGGAGATCTTGACATCTGAAGTTCCCGTCTCTTCTGTCTTGACATCGAAAAAGCCCTGGCCCTAGCGTTATCACCATTCGATTCAATCTTCAGGGGCGTACCAGCGAATTTTTCGTGCTTCCCGAAGATCTTAGGAACACCCCAGTTGTGCCTCTCTCTGCTCCCTACCGAACAACACTAAGGTAGGAGAAATTCAAATTGTGTGGTGAAAACTTTTTCCGAGCTTAATTTTAAAGTTTCAAGTGCTGGAGCTTCTTTTAAATGCGACGTAAAGCGACCTTCAGTCGCCAGTTGTCTTTTCTTCTTTTGGTTAACTGTAAAGTGTATTCATAAATTGTATCAAACTATATACTCCGACACCACTGGCTGCGTAGATCTGTTCTAAGAAATTAAATATCGCAAGCCACTGACGGCGAGCCTTTTCCAGTTCGAACGTTCCAACAAAATCTTGTATTAATTAACCATAAATATTTCCATTTTCAATATAATCGTTATATTTTTTGTATCACGTCAGTAACCTAAAAGAAGATGAATTATATTTGTCTTGAAATTTACCTTATCTTTTATTTTATGTATTTTTTGAACTTTGTGTGCATGAACTTTGCAAGCTTTATATATATAGGAGGAGGCATAATAAAGGTGAATCCGATTCCCGTAAGCTGCTCGGCCTTCCACGAGAACTGGTAATCCGCTGTAGTTTGGAAGGTGGCGCCTGTTAATTTTGACCTACTCTGTACACAACTAAGAAGATATCCCTCCCGTAAGCGGTTTCCGTGAACTACTCCTACTCCTCCGAGCTAAGCTGTAGGCCTTTTTCCACCTAACCCGTTGTGGGTCGATGAAAAAGCTCGTTTGGCCCGTAAGAAGCTCTGTGTATCAGTGACCTACAGACTGCTAATTTATCTGTTTTATGGTGACATGAGTCCTGTGGTATTGTGATATCAGTTTGTGTAGGTTTTCTATCAATATAGTATTCGAGTTTTTTTATGAAATTCATTTTGAAATCAGGTATTTACAAATTAAACTGTTCAGAGTGTAATTATGTATACATAGGCCAAAAAATTAGAAATTTTGATACCAGACACAGAAAACACATATGCTAATACAAATAGAAACATCCATAAAAATCTAACTACTATAAACACTTATTTGAACACAATCATGCATGGACATCAAATAATATAATAACATTTTTACATCTCTGTGATGAGAAACGTAAATTTGATATACTCGAGGCCTTTCAAATTCACAAACACAATTTAACATATACACTTTTAATGAATGAGCAAATTATCATCATCATCATCATCATCTGACATGAAGCCGACTCGAGGGTCAATCCTGGATTACGCCAGGTCCACCCCATGCTAGTAAGTGGGGAGGGATTTAATGGATAGGGTGGGATCGGGTGGGGCATTGCACAACGTTAACATGTCTGCAATGCATACCGCAAGGCACCGCTGCTGCAACACCGGGTAGTTAGTACGCTACGCATCAATGGCGTTGTTGACTACGTAACCGAGACCGTTATGCGATTATGCATTTTAACCTAATAACTTTGGTATCAAAGTTTCACATTGTTCGTATCTCTTATCTATCATTTGTTCTAAGGTTACAGAGTAATAGCTGTGGTATCCCGTTTTACCTTGTTCTTGTCCGTATCTATTTATCGTCTTAAGGTAACAGGCTCCCCTATCTTAGTTTCCTAATGACTAATTAGCTCTTAAATTCCCCGCTATTGGAAGTTTTGGAAGAGAATATCAGAGCCAAGTCCGAAATCAAAATCCAGTGTGCTGTTGCCCTAGTTACAAACGTTTACAATATTAAATGCTTTTGAAAATGACGTAGAAGGTCGAAGTACGTATAAAGCACAACAAATGAATACCGGTTGAAATTGAGTCGATTATTATTATTAAAATATAAATCTAAAATCGGGTTTTGATCCTCTCATAAAGAGGTATTTGGGCATTCAGAAAATATATTATTGGCAATGTTGGCCGATAACAGACAGTACATTAGAGAACTTGTGCTTCGTAAAATACTGCAAATCGGAAAGATGACGTCGGGCTTTACAGTCTTACATATTTTCAAAATACGTAGTTTAAATCCGAATGATGAAGATTACACTGATTTGATAGATTGGAAAACTATAATGGAGCCTCCACTTATAAAAACTATAAATACTGAGTTATTTTTTCAGGCAGTCACGAAGCCACAGACTGTGCAAAATGAAATTCTGAAAAACATTAAAGAATTGTGGTGCCACACTCAGGCTAATGAATCATGTGTCAAGTTAGTGACAAAGGCGAGTTTTGTCGTCTGCGGGTCACATAGAAGAGAAGGGTTCATTAGAAATAATCTAAAATCATGTGTTCTCATGCCAAATTCAATACCAAGAAGGAGTATCGTTCAGAATAATTTTGTATTTGTTCATTAATGTTGCAGTGTTTTTTTTTTATCTTTAATAGATGATTCAGAAAATTTACCGTTCTAATTTATTTCCTTCATTTAGTAGTCTCAATAATTGATAAAATAAACTATAATCAATAAATTTGACTATTAAATTTTTATGATTTTTGGTACAAGACAAATTGATGAAATTTTCAAATTTCAATCGCGCTTGGGCAGTTTTTAGACTAAAATTACCGAAAAGTGCTTATTAAGTTTTTTACTCGAATCCTAGCTAAACATCGATCCCGCACCCCAAGTATGTGAAAATGGGCTTCTATTTTCCGCATATAAGAGGGCAGCCTTTTACATTTTTACAAACAACCACTAGGGGCAAGTTGTATAAGAATGCGCATCTAACACGTTTTTTGCTGTAAATATTTTATTTCTGGTAGAAATACAAAAGAAACTAATACACAATCTGTATAAACTATACATAAACTAGCAATCCAACAAAAATAATGTTAACTTAGTATGTAAACGAAATTTAAAATAAATTACATTATAACGCAAACGCGCACTCTTACACCGTCTTATAAGAACCCGCATTACGGGATAAAAGAGCGCGCGTAAAAAATGGTACCTATGATTTTAGTCTATAGACAGTTTTCACAGGTATACTGTCCTTTTCCATCATAATCCGTGCAGTCTTCGTGCCACCACGACTTGCAATTAAAGCACTGTATCCAGTCTGCTTGTGGAGGTGACGTATATAATTCTCCACAACCAGGACAACTGCATTCACTGTCGTCTTCATTTTTTGTCCCCTGTCTCTGTCTTTTGGGAAGAGATGCCTTTTTTGATTTCACAGAGACTTTCCGTTTAGTTTGTTTAACTTTGGTTACTTTTTGAGAAAGTTTAGCTGCTTTTCGAGCAAGTTCTTCTACCAGGGAATTTTTGTAAGGAGATCCTGATAAAATTTCAGACTTTACTCCTTTTCTTTGTTTAGTAGGTTGTCTAGGTGAAAATGGAAGGGGGTGAATATCCGTAGGTTTGACTAATCTGAAGTTAATCGAGTTATCTTTTTAACCTTCTTCTTCTTCTTGGCCTTTTTCTTCTTCTTGTTAAGATATAGAACAGCAACAAGTTGTATTAGTTAGTTGAACTTTCGATTGTTTTTCTGTGTTTTCTGGTAGACTCTCCGTCGCAGTATCTGTTATCTTATTGCATATTCGTGCTGTGGTAATACCTTTATCATGGCTAACAATTAATTCATAGCCCAATTCGTCAAAAATCTTAACAGCATTTAAATCAAGGGCATCTATATTTTCCAAATGAATGATTTCTGGTACAGCAAGCATTTCAACTTCAAATGCATTTACAACAACATCGTCCTCGGTGTTAACATTAGACTTGTCGACGGGTGTTTCATCTGCAACAGGTGCTTTTGTTACGGGTTAGTGTTTTGAGCAAAAGCATCGGTAACAGAAGAGGGTAAGAAGTCTTCTTCGCTGTAGACGTTTGGATTGTACGGCCCTATTCCAACTGCTAATCGGAATAGCTCTCCTACTTGGTACTGCGTAATGGCCTTACCTAGATTACAAATTTGCCACTTATCACATTCTTGGGTATAAGCTGCTTTGAATGGGCCAAACAAACATTTACTAGCATGCGGCGGTAAGGAAACCAAATGTATAAAATTATCTCGGCAGTAATGGATTGCTTCTAATGTACAGTGAGAGACATGATTGTCCAGTATCAGTAGAACGGGACTGTCGACTGTAGGGTGAGCATAGATTTTAAAATGCTTGAGTCAATCAATAAATAAATCGCTGTTAATAAATCCGGTATCAGAAATTAATTTAAGGCATTCTGCGGGAGCACCTCTGTAGAGTTCCTCTTTGAAGCGTTTTATAGGAAAGATTATTGCTGAAGGAATATATGGTTTAAATTTACCTAAAGAAGTAGGTACTGTGGTAAGTTTCAGTCTTTGGCGAAGCGTTGATTCCGGTATCCCTAAATCTCTAGCTATAGCTCTTTTGCTTTCTTGGTTTCAAGCCTCCGATTTACCTGTTCAAAAAGTTCAGGGGTAAATGGAAGTTCTCTACTACTTTATCTTACATATCTGGACATTGCTGATCAAAAAGCACTTAACTCTGTAACAATTAAATTATTAGATAGAATAAGTTGCCCAAGAGTGCGCACTGCGCAATCTTGTGCATCAAAATTGCGCGTTCTTGAACAACTACACATTTGCACTTTTTGTGATTAATACTACATAAACTTTGATATTTGAGGTTACGTTCTTGCAATAAAATTAAAGAAAAATACCCTAAAAATAAGTGAAGCCGTTTCAATCTTTGATTACTAATGAAATGTTAAATCTCTCACTGTTTCTACAACTTTAAAAATGTATAGTAACATGAGCACTTACCCTAAATGTACTTTTTCTCCTCGGAGACACACGCGGGAAGCACAACCTCACTGCTACTGAATAACAGTAAAATTAGGTTTGCAATAACGCGCATTTTGCTGCAATATGCAACCTGCAGGGCACTAAAATAAGCGATGCGTATTCTTATCAACCGCGCAGTCTTATACATCCTTACTCTAGGTGGCGCTATCTAGATGTGTCAGTATTATTTTCGTAAAATTTGACATTTGTTATGGTGCAAACAGTGGCAGCTTAGAAATTGATCGAGTACCTTGTTCACAGTGAGCGTTTAAAAAAACAATTTTGTGAAAAAAATGGAAATTTCACGTCAAGGTTTTCGTTGATGATTTTTTACGATTGTAGCAAAGGCCTAACTGAACAACAATGTATAGAATCGCTTCGTTCGACTTTTGGTAATGAAGCATCATCAGAAAAGACGCGTCCGTCAGTGATGAATTTCGTGAAGGTCGACCAAATTCGGTTGTTACTCCAAAAAACATCAATGCTGTGCGCAACATGATTGAAGAAAACCGGCCTGTGACTTGCAGTGAGATAGAGGCATCCTTAGGCATATAGAAGACTGCAGTACATTCGATTTTGCATGAACATTTAGCTGTGAAGATCTGTTCCCGATGGATTCCGCATAATTTGAAGAAAGCTCAAAAACGGCTCGTGTTAATTGGTGTAAGGACTTGCTCAAAAAATTCCACCGAGGAACTGCAAAATCCTTATACAACATCGTAACAGGTGCCAAACTTGGATATATTCGTATGAACCGCAAACGAGGTAACAATCCACTGTTTGGGTGTT
Source organism: Limonius californicus (assembly GCA_014611495.1). Taxonomy (NCBI): domain Eukaryota; kingdom Metazoa; phylum Arthropoda; class Insecta; order Coleoptera; family Elateridae; genus Limonius; species Limonius californicus. The sequence goes on from JABXWE010017756.1 coordinate 25,578, forward strand.
CCAAGATGAACCGAATCACACAAAAGTTGTTCGTTCACGAAGCACTTCCAAGAAAATGATTGCTTGCTTCTACGGTTGTACTGCACATGTCGTAACCATTCCTTTAAAGGATCGAAGAACAGTTAACGCTGAATGGTATACAACAGTTTGTTTGCCAGAAGTCATCGACGAAATCAGGAGAAACAACCGAAAACGTCAAATTATTCTTCATCATGACAATGCCAGCTCATACACAGCACGTCAAAAATTGATTATTTGAAGGAGAACAGCATCGAATTAATCTCTCATTGCCTGTATTCACTTGATTTATCGCCTAACGACTTCTTTGTGTTCCCGAACGTCAAACAAAAAATATGTGGACAGCGATTTCCATCACGTCAAGAAGCATGTTTTTGAGATACCAACTTCGGAATGGAAAAAACGTTTCGAGAATTGGTTTGAACGCATGCAAAAGTGTATAAATCTTAAAGGCGAATATTTTGAAAAGCAGTAACACGGTTTGATCCAAAAAATGTTTTTCTTTCCTAGTTTTTGTAAAAACTTAAAAGGCTGCCTTCGTACTAGCACTCCACCCTACTACAGAATTTCAGCGTTCGGTGAAAAAGGACACCGAAGAATTCAAAAACATCACCGATAAAAACTATGACCTTCCAAAAAAAAATAATTGATTTCAATATGGATTGTTCTTTTGGATGTGTATTTTAGGCTTAATACATAATACAGTTTTAAAAAACTACCAAAACACAGTGTGGTGCGTATCCTACAGGTTTAGCTAGTTTTAAATTTATAAAATTAATACTTCCTGAATACATTTCTTTAATGATTCAAACACCTTTCTTTCTATTGCCAATCCTCGTCTTATTCGCAATTCTGTTTATATATTTGCTTACAAATATCAGTACTTCTACGGGTATTATAACTAAACATACAAACGCAGAGTAAATTGGACCGTCTCTTGTTTCGCATTTTTCTACAAAGCCGTTCCTACGCAATTATTTTGCATATAGTGGAATTTAAAAACCCAGGTACTTCCTCATCGTTCCAACGTCAACAATTTAAGCAAAACATTGGGATAAGCAAAATTACAACTTCCTTACGAAGAAACTTCGTTGTCTAAACAAAACAATTTATTACGACGCAACAGGACAAGTCTTAAGAAAATCGCAGGAAAGAAAGTAATTACCGCAAAACCTTTTTAACGTCCAGTGCACATATTGCTTGTGCGGTTTCACCTCCCGTCGTCATTTAACATTTATGCATATTTTATTAAAGCGCGGTTTACCGCAGCATTTTAAGTAGCTTACTTTTCCGCTACGAAGGTGTTTTATGGAACTTTGAGGTTGCGGGAAAATGGCATTTTAACGAGAACTCATCGCCAACTTCAAAACAAAGCATAAGTAATTCATGAATTGGTCTTAGTATGGAAAAGAAGAGACACATTAACTAGAAAACAATGAAGTAATTTTAACTGGTACATTAAAATAACTGCAAATTATTTTCAAGTACGTGTTTCACTGAGTAAGTAGAAGGACCTTCCATGATTTGTAGTTGAAATGAGTTATACTAAATCCTAAATTCGGGAATATTTAAAGATTAGCTTAAGAATATAAGCGTAAATAAGTTCCTATTTTTATATAAAAAATATAAGAACAAATGTAATACACGTAAGAATTGTATTTTAAATATCCTCATAAACAGCACCAGCACTTTCTGATAAAATATATGAAAATAACAGAAATAATTGTATTAACTTAATACCCGAGCGTATTTTTGACAAATGCCTTTTAACAAGTGGCCTGCTTAATCGCCAAACCTAATACAAATAAATTTTGTATAAATTGCTTACTACAACTGTGTGATCAATTATTTTGCCAGAATTGCTCAGAATACCCAGAAGATAATTTGCACAAAAACATTTCATAGCTTTTCAACTACAGAGTACAATACCAGCAAGCTGATTACTACTCTATGATAGTTTTCTAGCGTTTACGCTTTCAAGGAAATTGCATGCTAACTTGTTATGTTAAATGGAATACCTTCTGTATTTTATCTCTAAGATTCTATGTGAAACTGTGAATCAATTGATGACTTATTTACCATTTCCAGGAAACCTCATATTTCGTAAAAAAATATTTTATTTTTCCTTAAAAGAAAAACTTTATGAATATTTTTCTTAAAAGAAATTGTTATATAGGGCACTAACCTAACGGGTGAGGAGATCTATCAAAATGGATGTTAAAAACTGGAGTTGTCACTTAAAAAAATTAAAGGGAACTTCATAACAGAGAAACAAAAGTCCATAGAAAAAAATACATTAGAAAGTGTCTTTAAAAAATAAAATTGACGTGTTTCAGGTTTTCTTAAAAAACAATAATAAACGAAATTATGAATTTTGTGCGGAACTGTATATTTTTTAAACTTTTTGAGATGTATAACAGTTGCTACTTTAATAGTATATTAAAGAACTAGTTTCATAAGGCCTTTTCTTAACGCACAAGTTCAAGTTTGAAAAACGAGACGCGCAGCGTCGAGTTTTTCAACGGACGAGTGCGGCAAGTGGTCTTATGAAACGTGTTCTTTATACTATTTTTTCTATTGAGGAAGTTTAAGAGTATTTTAAATAAATTTATGTAGAAAATCTTACGTCAAATCGATTACTAGGGAGTTTTTATAAACACTTATGGCAGCACTGACAGGTGGCCGAAACTGACATTTCAAACTTTCAAATTCAAATCGAACTACCAACATCGTAAAAAAACAAACTAAAAACAGTACGATTATAGGCCTCCTTAACGTACTGTTTTTAAGCTAAAACAGTGCGCTTAGAACTGCTTTATAAAACCGAAATAGAAAAAAAAATATTACGTACAACTATCGACTTTAAAGTTAATTATAAGCGAGAAACTTGCATTTGAAATGAATATACAGCTATCGGAAATAGCTGTTTAATACACATATTTCCCTTATTAACACATAATTCGCAGGAAAAGTATGTGTAAGTAAAAGAGAGACAGTTCCAGGCGGCGAATAATTTGGCTATACAAAACAGGATGGCTGATTTCCGATTTAGTGGAACGGACATTGTCTTAATGTTTTTAAGAGTAGTTCCTTATATTTTAGTGTTTGCATTTGAAAAAGTTGTAACTAGAAATTGGAAAAATATGCACTCAAAAGCCTTAAAATATGCAATTTATATGCACTATACAATATATATGAATTAAATATGCAATACCAAAATTAATATATGCAACAAACGCAGCATATAATCACTTAAATATATTTTTTTCAAGATTCATAGTTTTAAAATAAGTATGTATTTGCAACAAAAACCCTTGAAATATTTATCGATCGCTCTTTAAAGAATATTACAATAGTGTATTATATTAACTAATTACACAAATCAATAAAAATAACAATAATCTTTACAAGGATATCGGTTTATTAGGTACATATTTTACCAGCCGAGGACAACTAAAGAATAATTTAAATTAAATTCTACCAGTTCTAAGATAACAATGCCATCATCCTGTAATTTTCTGGAAAGTTTAGGGCTAAGATAAGAAGATAGAAAAAGAAGTACCGCTTAAGCACTTTTCTTCTTCGAGTACTTTATCTCTTACAGAACGTAGCGACCTTCTCTCCTATGCCTGTGTTGAGCGTTTAAAGTACCACAGACATGGAGGACCTAAAGCTTAACGGGGACTCGCAACCACGGGAAGTGTAATCACTTCTATTCCAGAGAAGATTTACTAGTCAGAATAACTCGCTGATTTGCCATTGCGTTGCAAGGGCGAACGGCAGTTAAAAATCCGGTACTGGGAAGTGAACTCAGAACCTTCAGGGTAAGAAACTAACGCGCTAACCTCTGGCCCACGGCCGCCTCTTTTACTAAGCACTTTTACAATTTTCAAATTGGGATAACCCATCTATTCTTTTTTGCAACAACCGCATAGAATATTCTTTGAATAATAACCGCTATAAAATCTACGTATAACAGGTGTTTCACAGATTTCTTAGGAAAAATTGAGATAAGAAAGGTTTAGGTTGTTACTAAGTTTTAGTAGAAAGTTCGCATTTATGCCTTATATATGCTTAAATTTAATTAAATGTGAAAGAATATGCAATACATTCTTGAAATATGGAAAAATATGCAACATAAAATTTTCAAAAATGGGTTTGTAATAACCTGATTCGAATACATCTCGAAACTCATAGCTCGGCATACAAACTAAACTATATGCAAATGCATATACCATATTTCCGACTTCTAATTATTACGAATGGTTACATATAATATTTCAAATACAAATATCTCGATTATTAGTAACTTTAGGGCGACAGATGTATATAAAAGGTATTATAAAATTAAAATTTCCCTAAAAATATATAATTTCGTACAAAATAAGAATAATGTTCGTTGCCCTAGAACCAGAAGTCAGATATTCTTATTTTGTTTCCTCAAAATGATTTACTTTTACTAATTCATATGTTTTCTATATAGCCAATAATATTTGAGGATATCATCTCGGCCTGAATTTAAATTATGTATACTATATATTAGGAGTCTCCTAAAGCTTCTCTATCATATGAGAGAGTTTCGACAACCGTTCTTTAACTTTCTCATCTACGAGGCTTGTTCAACTGAAACCCATCTTTGATCAACTTAGCATTGAAAACAAATGCAATAATTCAAACGACGTTTGTTAATGTTAGTATTGTTTGCAGGCAACACATTAATAAGTTCCTGACGTTTGAATTTTATTCTGACTTTTAAAACTTCGATTTTGAAATGGGGTTTGTTGTTGAAAATCCGTCCAAGTTTGATCAGCGTGCGGTCCTACAATTTTTATGCGCTGAGGGTGTGCAGCCACTGCAGATTCATACGCGAATGCAAGCAGTGTATGGAAATGCATGTATTGCGTACCCAACTGTGAATGAATGGTGCCGAAAATTTAAAAATGGAAAAGAGGAAACTATGCATGAGCCGCGACCAGATGCACGGTGTACTGCATTAACAGAAATCAATATGGGATGTGTGGAACGCCTTAATAGAGAAAATCGTCGAATTTCAATTAGATAAATTTCGGAAATTGGTGCGAGTGTAGGTCCATAGTATTGTTCGTAATCTGGCTTACAGCAAAGTTTGTTGGCAATGGATTCCTCGTTTCTTGTCTAATAAATTGTGATGACTTTCTTCTGTCAATAGTTGCTGGTGACGAAACTTCGTGCCGTTACTACGAGCCATCCAGTAAGTAATTGGCGATGCAGTGGAAACATTCAGGTTCACCACTACCGAAGAAGTTTAAAGCACAACCTTCTGCAAGCAAGGTGATGTTGACTTTTTTTTTCGACCGTGAAAGATCCTTGTTGATAGAGTTTAAGGAACTTGGAGTAAATGTCAATGCAAATCTGTACAATGAAACTTTGAACAAGCTTCATCAAGCAATAAGACAGAAACGTGCAGGAAAACTTACGCGTGGGATTATTTTGCTGCACTACAATGCTAGGCCTCATGTTGCTAATGTGGTAAAATAAAATCTTCAACGAAAGAAATGGAGGCTAATAGAGCATCCATCCTATAGCCAGGTCGGTATTTTGAGTCTGACACAGAAGTACAGATAGCTGTGGAAGACATCTTCAATCAGCAGCCACAAGAATTCTATGAGCAGGGTCGGTTAGTAAAACAACGGGATAGGTGCCTTAACCGTGACGGTAATTATTTGTAATTAAATTGTTGAATAAATTTTTTATAACGCAAAGATGCGTTTCAATTGAACACACCTCGTATAACTCGTATACTTTAATAGCTTTTGCCGTAATAACCTTGTGCATTAACCTGCCTCTTTGAATCGTTTTCAAATTTTTTAAGTTTCTGTCCTTATATCTAACATCGATCAATCAAAATCTTCAATATGCGTGTCGTGAGATCTGGATGGAGCAGCCGGGCTGTTGCTTCGAGCACCGGCCGGCACGCAACGGTGTCAGAGGTCGCATGGAACCGCTCTAACGCGAGCACTTCCGCGTCTCCTAATGATCCCAAGTAGTCTGCACATCACTTAACCTCCATGGTTAATAGTTTCTTGGGCAGATATCAAAGTTTGATCGATCCATTCTGGGAAGCTATCACCTCGATTTTCTGATTCTATTTTTTACAAAAGTGCAGATTGTTAGAAAATATTTCTCCTCCAGGAAGTGAACAGTGATGGCTATTTTCCAAGGTTATGCAGATACAGGAAGACAGATGGGACTCCCAGGTGGTAAGCATGCAGATGAGCAAGGATGGGCGACCACACGAGCGGTCCTGTTCATCTCTGACAACCGCTCCGTACCTGTCGCTGTCTGCGTGTTCTTTTTCTCGCTCATGTTACACGCCCTTTCAGAGATAACTGCAAACTTGTGTGATTGTAAAGCGCGCACGTCATCGGTTTTCATAAATTTTTAACAGTAATCGAAGAAAGTTGTAAATTTTAATATCCAACGTTCAAAGCTAGATCTTAATTACGATAATACTCGCTTCGGAAAGGTATTGGAGTTGAACTACGAAACCGAAGGAGAGAGTAATGGAAAATCTACTATGATATTACTTGTAAGCTTTAAGACAAATACAGAGTGTTTAAAAACGTGTTGGACGTTTTCACAGGCTAGAATTATTACATTAAAACACAAGAAACTGGTCATACGAAATATTTATTTGAATACAATTACAGCCTTCTAAAATCTAATAATTTTTTAATAGCTCAAGCAGAAGTTGTATATCATTTTGAAGTCGTTAGCTAGTATTATCAAGAATAGTCTTGGCAGTTACAAAGAGGTGTCCTGGTTGGAAGCCACAATTATAAATTTCGCTTGCACATTGAAAAAAATATTTGTCGATGTAAAAATATTAAAAAAGAATATTTAGGGAAAATAGCCCCATTTAAAATAGTTACTGTCAAAACTAATGATATTTGTTGCTTTTATATTTCCTTTGGTTACAAAACAATTAGTAAGCACAATTAATTTGTTTATGCTTCAGTAGCAATTTTATTGGTTGGTCAAGAAAACATATTGTATGTAGGAAGCTACACATTGATTTTCTTAACAAATTTGTTTCATTTATGTAACTAATTTTTATTTTGTTGTAGCAAATATGAATTTGCTAGAGCAAACAGTATTTTTAACAAAGGCACTCGCGATTGGGTTATATATTGATCATTCTGTAAAGGAGAATTAAATAGCATTATATAAACAAAGGCGACCGCGGGCTGGAGGTTAGCGCGTTAGACTTCTAAGTTAAAGGTACTGGGTTCAATACCCAGTACGGAACATCGGATTTTTAACGGCTGTTTTCCCTCGCAAGGCAATGGCAAACCAGCGAGGTATTCTGCCTAGTAAATCTTCTCTGGAGTAGAAGTGTTTATACTTCCCATGGTTCTGAGCCCACGTTAAGCTGTAGGTCCTCTACGTCTGGGGCACTTTAAACGCGCAACACAGGCATAGGAGAGAAGATCGCTACGTCTCGTAAGAGATAAAGCAAGCACTCGAAGAATAAGATATAATCAAACTTTATTAATACTTATAAATATATTAAATAAATGAAATACAAGAACATCTACATTCATATTCTGTTGAAAAACTTTTAGAGTTATTGACAGCTTTGCACCCTCTTGGCATTGATTCAACAAGCTTTTCAATAAGTGTTCTTGGTAACGCATTCCACGCTTGTTGCACGACATCAAACCGTAAATCAGACTGATTAAATTTGGGACCACTTATCCGTCTTTCGACCTCATTCCAAAAATTTTCCATTGGATTGAGGTCAGGAGACTGTGCTGGTCACCTCATAACCCGTAGTTGTTATCTTCTAGCCATTTTTTTACAGAGTTGCCGTATGTTTTGGATCATTGTCATGTTAGAACAGAAATTCAAATGGCATTTGTTATTTTGTTATATGTTATATATAATCATTAGCTATTTCATTTCTTCATCCAACCTGCTTCAGAAATCCCAGATTGAATCTCTTCTTTATTAATATTTCTATTCACAATCAACAAATCATTCTCTCAAATCAAGATCGATATCTAGGAATCATCTTCCAACATACATGTGCCCTAAACCTCGATATCCATGAAATTCTGAAAAAGTTTGCAACCGCTCCAACCTCCTCCGACGCATCCAAGGCCGCTTCCAAAACTCCATACATATATCACCTCTATACGTCCCGTCATCAATTACCGAGACCTCTTATATGTCACCATCAATCCAGCTTCTTCAGCAAATTTTCCCGCATCCTCCTTCACAGCATCTTTATTGCCTTAAAACCACTCCAAACTTCCTACAAACCTCTAAATCAAAACCTTATCCTTCTTAAAGGAAAAAACTCAAACACTCTACCCAGACCTGTCAAACAACCTCATTCATTTAGTAAAAGATTCCACTAATAATTAGGTAGCAAAAAATACACAAAATCAATTTTTAAAATTTCAGATAACCCGCAAGACGAGACCTAGAAGCAGTGAACACTGAACCTACCAGGAACGAAACACCCAAGAACAATGAAGATATGGATCACATCATTCCTAAAAGAATATACAGGGAATTTTTCTTTTTAATGTACATTGCCTATGTATACTTTTAAAAAGAAGGCATCAATTAGCCAACCAACTATACAGACAACTAAAATACAGAAGCAAACGTCACTATAGTTGCGAATTATTTTAGTATCAAGGTTACGTTTGATGCAGTGTTTATATTAAATAGGTAAATCAAAATGAGTGGAACAACAACGACGATTACTATTGTAAACATTAAATATCAATAACAGATAATGGAAATGAAAATAAAAACAACAGTTATAACAAGTATTCGAAATCGCCACGTTCTACTTCTAAACAATAACCTAAACGGTGTTGAAAAGCACACACAGCATTGGCAAGAAAGTCAGAATTCAAGCTATTGCATTCGGCACGTATGCGATCTTCTACTTCCTCAATACTTTATATTGGAATGTTTGTATAAATTTTTGATTTCAGGTTTCCCCAAGCAAAGAACTCATTGGGCCACAAATCTGCAGAACGCGGGGGCCGCGGTATGGGACCGAATTTTCCGAGCCAACGTCCTGGAAACCTGTCGTTTAGAAAGTTTCTTATAGCATTCATGGAATGCGGAGGGGCTCCATCCATCTCAAACCACAGGCCATCGATGTTTAAGTTATCTATTGGCGGAAGGATGTCGTTCCTTAATAGCTCTAAAAATTTGGCTGTATTGAGATTACCATCAATAAAATATGGACCGATAATCTTATTTTCTACTATTCCTAGCCATACGTTAACTTTCCCAGTCTATCGACTGTGAGTTAAGTTTTGTAAATGGCAGTTAGTGCGTGACCAATATCTAACGAATAAGATTAGCAGAATAATGGATAGTGGATAGATGAGGAATTATAATACATACCTACCGAAAATTTTGTGAATTGACTCTATTTATTGTGAAAGTTGCTTCATTACTAAAAACAACCTTATTTAAAATGTATTCATGTTCATTCGGCAAATTAAAGAATGTTTCACAAAAGATTGTTCTTTTTTCTTTATCTTCATCGAATAGTTGTTGGTGATTAGAAAATTTGTACAATTTATATTTAAATTCTTTTAGTGGTATAAATACCGAGGTTTTAGAAATGTGAACCTATTTCTCGTAGTGATACTATGGGGTTTTCTTCAACGTAGCATAAAATATTTAATTTCATTTCTTCGGTTAAAACGTGATTACTTTTAATTCTTATTTTATGGGAATTTATTACGCATCTCTCCGATTTAAATTTTCTAACAATTGTTTGTATGATTCGAATACAAGGAATAGGTCTTTCTGGATATTTTACTGGGAATAAGTATCTCACAGTTCTTAAGCTGTTACCATTCTGATACCACATTAGAATTTCCACTTTTTCGTCTTTACTGTACATGGTTGTATAAAAAACGCAATAACACAGTAAATAAAGACTAATTTTATTTTTTAACCTTGAATTAATTTGATTGTTTTGGCCACAGCTTGCTGTTCGTAATTGATGCGTTCTTTTTAAAAGGATACATAGCCAATGTATACTACAAAGAAAAATTCCCTGTATTTAACTTCCTAATATGAATGACTATTTAGTGAACCAAATGCAAATCCAATCTTCAAAATTGAGTTACACTTGAATATGAGTTCGTTCCCACGGAACCAGTAAACAAACTTTTGTTATTCGCGAAATTTCACACCGAAGTTATAATAGTCTGTGAATAATTTTTCAATTTTCTGTATGAAAAACATTGTAAATTGGGCGAAACCACTCCGCCCACTGACTTAGTGTTATTTTAAAAGTTGGGATTTTTGTCGAATTGCAGGAATTTCTCAATATGTATTATTAATTATATTATTTTTCAAATTATACCGTTAAAACTGTTGCAAAATAATCTATCCGTATGGTTGTAAATATTTATAATGTTGAGCTTCATGTACTAAAAGCTAATAGCTGTAATTCATTTTTAGTAGAATCATAGTTACATTTTATTTTGGTTGGCCATCAAATGCAGACTTCGAAGTATTTACTGGTTCACTTTTTTTTATAGCTTGACATTGCATTTTGTAAGTAAACTTTCCGGTGTTAAAGCGTAAAATATTTACAGTGAAGGGGCTACTAATGTAACTCAAAATAAACCAAATTAGCGTTTTCTATTGTCATTGTAACTACGTTAATAGGCGACATCTTAACATGCAGTTTATAAACCAATAGACAACATATCCAAGATTTACATAAAGTGAAATATACATCGAAAAAATCTTAAGAAGTGATAATAAAAATTGCCAAAAGTATTGCAGAAATACAGTAAATTCAATCCACGTTTATGACTTACTGATTGACGGTTTCAAGTGCGAACATAGCACATGCGAAAAGAATTTAACGTTCACGCGATGCGCCTTGATCAATGTAGGATATTTTTATTAACAACGAAATCATGATTGTGTGCCAAAGACTCTAGATATGAGTTCGTGTTAATATCTAAACAAATCAGTAAATGACTTTGTGCTTCAACATTTAACATAGGTATTCAAGATACCAGAATTAATATCAGATTTATTACATGCAAGCATGAAAGTATTCTTCATTTTGCATTAGGCATACCTATTACAATAGCTTTCCAAAAGTTAAGTGACGAGAACATTGCATATTAAGTCTTGTTACAAGCGAATAGAATAAAATGTACTTATAAATAATGGACAAAGGAAACAACATTTTTAAGTTAAAGTCAACTAAATAATCAACACTAGCACTTCCAAAAACTTAACTGAAGCAAGATATTATTTACAATAAATGTTCGAATAAATTGCTCCCCTCTGCCAAGCAGTAGCCCAATCGATTGTAAAATCCGGTTCTCACATTAGCAAGCATTTGTGGGGTAACAGTTGCAAATGCATCCTGAATTTTAATTCGCACTTCGTCCAGTATGGTAGCCCTGTCTTCTTTAAATCCATAAATTTTCGACTTAATGTAAGGACACACGAAGAAATCTTGAAGTGACAAGTCCAGGAATCTAGGCGACCAAGGAATTGTGTTTACGGTTCCAATTACACGATTAGGAAATGTATTTGCTAAGTATTCCCGTATGGCTAACGTATTGTGGGCAGCGCAACCATCTTGTTGGAACCAAATTGCATCCAGTCTGATACCTGATTTCGTTTTGCAGCATATCAAGATATTTGGACCATTTAGGTTCCCCTCGATAAAAAATGATCCAATAATGTAATCACCCAATATTTCACCCCACACATTCAACTTTTGTGGATATTGAGATCGATACTGTAATGCTTGTGACGATTATTTCGCGACTAGACACGACAGACTGATGAATTCTGTAGATCATTCATTGGAAACGTACATTCGTCGGTGAATAGAATTTTGTTCAGGAAATTCATGTCATTGTTCGATTTTTCCATTGTGTTCTCACAAAATTCCATTCGTCTAATTTGGTCACTTGGGTAAATTTGTTGGGTTTTCGATAGTTTATAAGAACGATATTTTTTTTTAAACGTTTAATACAGACTGGATCTACTTCTACAGCAGCACATACTCTTACTTCTTGCATTTCTTGATTAACATTTCTTGGGTGTAACGTTTTTTTATGGTTGGCTGGAGAGAGACACCCGTGTTCCTCAAAATTCGGTGAGTGTATTGTCTTAGTACATGGGATGGGTCGATTTTTGAACGTTACTTCAAATAAATCTCGAGTGGCACGTAACGAACTACCGCTATTTAATAATTTGTACTTTATCGTGCACTTCATCGACATTTATATCAGTATTACTGTTATTATTTTGAATTTAATTTTTTTTTTTGACAAAACTATGACAGGCAGCTTTCAAATTAAAATTATAGTTAATGCTAAGGTGATAAAAAATTAAACCCATCGCATCTATTTACCTATGACTAATATTTAAAACGTCAAGATGCATGGATCCAAATGTTTTTGATATTCTATGTTCGTAGTGCAGACCGCCAATCGGTATATGAACATAAATTTAGTGAATTTTGTCGGCTTATTACAAACTACCACCCTTAAGAATACACAAACTCATTGTCAAGAATTATTTAATTTTCTTAAACTCAGAACAATGCCAAGACTCTGCTACATATTCATTTTGTGGTAGGTATACTATAAGCTTTGAGTTTTATGTTGGCTGTAGTTCGCTTTCCATCATTCAGGTAGGCGGCACTAAAAGACCTTGAAGTGGCAGTGCGAACAAGCGCTGTGAGTCGAGGTCACAGTGAAATGGGTTTCAATCGGCCAGGTGGTTAAACCCCGGCTGAGGCGACCGTATTTGGCTTAGTTAAGTTTAGGGTGCATGTTGCATGAATGGATAGTATGTAAGGAACGCCCGCATCCCCCTGAAGTAATGCGAAAGCGGTTCCTGGGGGGGGGGAACTAAACTTCGGAAAGAACAGGGAAAGGAGTATAATAGTTTACCGATGTAAACAGTTTCATTTAATTTTGAAATACTAGTCCGGTTTAGCACACTCTAAGTAAATTTGGGTTGTTACGGAAACAGATCAAAGTGAAGTAAACCAAGGACTTACTTTGAACTGTTCCGGTACTAAAAGTAGAAACAACGCGCTTGTATTTTTACACTACAATATGATGCTGATTGATTAAAATATAATTATTTAATTGGTCAGCAGAATATGAATAATAATCAAACTAATAACGATAAGTGAAGCAAAAACTTGCAAAAAGCATTAATTTCCTCGATAGTGGCCAATGTGATAGATATGTTTGAGCATCATATTCAGGTCAACATTTTCAATAGTCAGCTAGCACCACCAATAATGTGCCATAATAAAATAGTTTCCCCTAAATCTGATTAACTGTCAGATCTTCAGTATACCTAACAGCCATTAGAAAATTATAGGGCTAAGAAGTCTCAGATTTTGAATACAAACTACGAAGTCCGTCAACGAAAAAAAATAATAAATTGGAATTGTGTAATGACTCAGTTCTACATTATAAATACGGAAATTTGCCAGATTTTAAATATCAAAGGGAAATATATGGCGGAAACTTGAGTGTTATATATATATATTGCCGTGTATTATGCTAATAAAATAAATATTAATATCGAAATCCTACTTTTTGTTACATAACTGACATATAAAAGGCCCACGTCGTTGGCTTGCGTCCAAAAAGAATGCTATGTAACTTGTATATAAAATAATTAACTAAATAAATTATATATTTGCCCAACTTAAGCTAGCTCAAAATTTTGCATTAAAATTAAGTAAAGAAATTAAATAACTCTTTTCATTGGTTGCGCCAATAATACAATTAAAATGAAATATTTTTATACACAAAGAAATCAATTTTCTAAAATATACCAGCATATAAAAATAACAAAGATCTCAGGGTTAAAGTTTGTGACCTCACCAAAGATAGCTATCGAATTATTATAATAAACTACACAACTACAAATTAAAATCTATTGTGAACTTAGCTTTATAATGGTATTGGTGAACAGACCTTTCATCCGGATTTCTTCAAAAACTGCTTACGGTAGCGTTTTGCGCCCTTTGAAACCAATGTCCTGTGACAACAGGTTGCTGACCTTTGATAACTTCCACAGTTCAAGTTGTGAAAATTCATGGAAATACTTCAATAACTTGCGTTTAAATACTTTAAACAGATCAGGTACGCAGATTGGTAATTTGTGTTATTAATTCAATCCAGTATTGAGTTTAATAAACTTTAATTTTTATTATTTTTCCAGGAACTGAAGACATCACACCACGCAATTTGACATTGTAATTCTAGGTAAGTTTCTTTCTTTTAAATTAAAACACTATTTCTAATTCGAATTCAAATTAGCTTTATTGCGTTCTTTCAACAATAAATTGAAACTTGTATAAAACTTTCACATAAATTAAACTTGGTTAATTTAACATAAACTTATTGCACTTTTGTAAACAACTTGGGCCACGCCCCTAATTTTCAATAACAGCACTTAATATACTTTAAATTTGAAATTAGAGCTCACACATAAAGCGTGCTTACTTGATGCACATTAAAACCAGACTCAATTTCCAAAATTTACCAAAGTAGTATCATTCTGCACATATCGAACCCAAAATGAACCAATGGCAAAGCTTTGGCTTATCGAAAACATTAGAAAGAAGTTAATAACAATATTAATACTTTAAATTTTCACAAACAAACTTCAGAATCACAATCCTGATAAAATTTAGAAATTTTTGATACCAAACATACTGAAATCTGAGATAATAAA